>OOFC01012971.1:44654-71283 GCA_900323345.1 Pseudochromis fuscus | reverse complement strand
CCACGGCCCGGCAGCTGCGTCCCCCCTCTCTGATGAGGGCTGATGGCGCTGTATGAGCGGTGGAATTGACAACATTTACGGGGGCGAATGAGAATGATCCATCTTCCTTAGCGGGCCTGTCACCCCACTGGCCAAACTTCATCATGGCCAATTACCACGGCAGACCCCTTCTTCTCTGCTGCTGCTGCCTGGCCCCCATTTACACATGGATACATGGACACATTAGACGGCATTATAATAAGACAGAGTGTGGCCAAGAGGGGAAGGTGTGGGGAGGGGGGTGGTTGTGCAGGGATATAATGTATGATTGGGTGAAAAAAAACAAAAAAAAAAAAAAAAAAAACTACAGGTGTGATGGGTTGGATGTTAGAGAGAGAAATGAGGGCTTAAAAATGTGTCTGAAGTCTAAAGCGAGCGAGAGAGAAAGCAAGAGAGAGAGAGTTTTGTGTAGTGTACAGGGTAAGCTCTTATTTGGCAGGTCACAGTCCAGTGGTTGTGTTGTGTGTTGACGAGCACAGGGGTGTTTAAGAGGTCAGTGAGCACAAACACACGCCTACACTTACACCTCCGCACACACAGATGCAGACGTATTAAAAGGGTCAGTGCAAAACTCTCACCTCATCACCTAAAGGAAATTCTGATTGGTGTCATTAGTGTACACACACACACACACACACACACACATACAGGTCAGCTGTAACACAGGAGGGGGGCAAGGACTGAAGCCACAGAAAAGTGAAAAATTGAATTTGCTTGGTTTGTGCACAAACGCAGGCAAAGAGTAGAAAAAAACATCTAGCAGGAATGTATGTGTGCAGCTCACTTTAAGCAAATGAGTAATAATTATTAAAAGTCAGATTACATAGGTAGATGACATTCTGTATTTTTCATATTGTAGACAACATTGAGCTTCAGTGTGTATCTATGATGTATGATGTGTATAAATGATGTCTTCAATGGCCTGGCTCATATACTGTACGGATATTTTCTATTCTAGACTCATATGTGTCTGTTTTTCTAATATTCTAAGCTGCAGGTGTTTTGTGCATATTTGAAATAATCTTTTACCATAACCATCATCACTGAGAGAATCAGCAGCTTTTAACGGTGGAGCTCTCATCACTGATGACTGAGAGCAGCTCCGTCAGCTTAGCCGTTAAAAGCTTATTAATACACTGCAGAAGCCGCAGAAACATTTGTGATGTGATAACTCTGCAGCAAACAGGCAGCTGCAGAGATTATATTCAGTTCTGTATGTGGTTAGTTTTGTACTGAAGGAAACAAGAGATTGAGCCACAGTGAAGATGGTCTGAATTAGGGCCTTGGTGTTATGAGGGGTTTTGCATTTGCTTACACATACACTGTACATACTGAAGTGGGTTTAAATTATGATGTAATTTTTAGTTTATAAAAAAAACTTGACGAACTTCAGAATCAATGACTTTGAATATTTTAAATAGACTGAATGGAACCGATTTTTAAATCTTCACCTGTAGAGTGAGCTTCAGTGTAGAGCTGCAAGGCTGAAACTTAGTTATAATGTTTCCTCCTTCTTTGCATTTCCAGAGACAGGTCAGCACAAACCTCCTGGTGCTTCCTAAGAAAAATAGCCAAGCTTGATAAGCATTGTCTTCTAAGCAACTGTTGGTCCAAGCTTTGTTGTGTATGTTACACTTTAGAAAAGAGGACGCCAATGCTGGACTCATGAAGGGAAGATGTCACTGCATCAGTGAACTTGATAGCTTCATAGTTCAGAAGTACTAGAAGAATCAGCCTGGCAGGCATAATACAACGCTGAATCCAGAGACTGTATATAGAAATGGACAACACATGAAGCTAAAAAATTAGACCAATGCAAAATGGCAAAAAAATGCACTACCCCTGGTAGCCACTAGATGCTTGCTCCAAAAAAAAACCTCTGACTCCACTTGACTTCAATTAAAAATATGTCATTTTCTATCAGTCAAAACAATTTTTGCACATCATTCTGATGTCATTAGCTAAAGTCAAGTCTTCTTATTAGTCACTTGATGATCTGAAAACCATTTCATCATTAAGTAGCTATTAGGTTCAAAAACAAGAAGACTTATTTGTGTGGTTAGTCTGATTGACAATGAGACCAGAGCTGAAGTCAAGACTCTACACACTGGGCAGGTCTGGATCCAAGAAACCAACATGGTGACACTGAAATGCCAAACTACTGGCTATAGTGCAAGTCCTTAAACCAACGGATGGCATCACATCAACTTTGTACCTTCAGTCTATGGCTGAATGAACATGGAAACATCAGCACAGACGGGCAGTGGTGTGACACAGAGAAACTGGCAAATGAACAGTAGACGTCTGGGAGGAGATAGACTGCATGTCAGGAGCTGAGCAGAGATGGGGAAGCAGAGCAGGTGGGAGTGGCTGGTTTGAAGAGGGTGAACAGAAAAAAGACAAAACCTAGATGGTATGAATGACAAAATGGTCAAACCCAAAGAGTAATCTAATAATAATTTATTATTACATCAGTGTATAACCCTTTTTTCTTAACTATTCAGGCACTGAAAACTGCACAAACACAGGAGGATGCACACATGCACGTGCACACACACACACACACAGTGAGTTGACAGGTCACTGGCCTGTCATGAATCTATATCTATATATAGTTGGTCATCAGTGTTAATACCATCACCCTAAATCATTCACACCATCTCACACACTCACAGATGCACACTCTCTCTCTCACACACACACATGCACACACACAGATATCTGGCAGAGAGATGAGGATGAATGGGTCATGGGTTTGTGTCGGGGTCAAACACAGGTGAGCGGACAGTTTCCATCATCCATCCATCGAGCTGTATTTTGGCCAAGCCTGGGTTGTTACAGAAGCTGTTCATTTGTCTGTGTGTTCCTGGTTCATCTAAACATCATAATCTATCAGGTATTAAACTTAATCCCTGAAAATACTGTGAGAGTTTTGTTGTTTAATCATTAGTTTACATTTGTTTGCTTCAACATAATTTTGTATTTAAGCTTTAAGAGAGTTTGCACAGAGAATAAAAACTGTACATCTAGACAACATATTGCTTTGTCACTTCAGTCTTCAGTGTTGCTTAGAAGTTTTGTAGTGTACGTGTATGCGTGTGTGCACCCATGTGTGTGTGTGTGTGTGTGTGTTATAAGGGCATTGGGAGTCTGTGTGTCCGTGTGCGGAGATGATCTCCGTTCTTATTGTTGTTGGTATCTGGGGAGACAAGAGGCTTTGTGTTAGCCATGGTCTATGTAATGCCACTGTGTATGTGTGTAAATAAATATATATATATATATATGTGTGTGTGTGTTGTGTATGTGTGAGAGAGAGAGAGAGATGAAGAGAAAAAGCAAGCTGATCCTGTGGTTATAGACTGTTGGACTTGGTTGTACAGTAAATCCCTGTCTTTGTCAACAGATCAATAAACTCTCAGCTGTAGGTGTGTTTCTGTAGGTTTGTGTGTGTGTGTGTGTGTGTGTGCGTGCGTGCGTGCGTGCGTGCGTGCGTGTGTGTGTGTGTTCAAACAGAATCTCTCTGCTACGAGGAAACTGAAGCATGTTGGAAATGTAAAAGGATATAACAAAGAGATTGATCACAGCTGTACACAACACGGGGCACTGCTGTGCATCCATCTTTGATCTAACAGTAAACATCATGATTCTGTGTTGTTGTCTGGATTTGCTATTAAACATACTCTTTCTCTACCTCCTGCTGCTTGCTTTCCAGACGTCGGATTATTCGGCCATGGCCTCACTAGCAGGCGGACTGGACGAGATGAAGAATAGTTTGGCCAATCCGGGCACAGGGGCGGAGTTAGGGGCCAGTGTCTCCGGTCCACAGTCCTACTCACTTGTTCCAGGTAAAAAAGACGTTTGATTGATTGATGACTAAAAACTTTTCTGGAATATGTTTGAGAATCTGATTAATCATCTTTATCTGATAATCTATTCTCTCTCAGCTCAAGAAATCTTTCTTTTATAGTAGTTTTTGTCTATGCGTACAATCACTTTTCTCTTTTATTCACACAGAAAATGGGAATGAAATGCTAATTAAAGGAAAACACATTTTCAAAAATGTATATGTTGCCAACGAATTGCAGTGTAATCCAGTAATTGACATTATATACAATCTATAAAATACACAGTATTTTAGCCTTAGTCACATCTCTCACCAGAGTATTTAAAAAAAAAAAACTGAGTAAGCCAAATGCCCTTTAAATCTACCTCAGCAGTGACAGACGCTACATGATTCAAAGTGCTTAAAGAGCTCAGAGCTTTCAGATCTCATGAGAGGAAAGCAGCTCAGAGGAAAGCAGGAGGAGAAAGGTAGGATGATAGAGGAAAAGTGAAAGCCTCGTCTATTCCTCTTTCTCCATTTAGGGGCACTGGGAGAGGCAGTGGTTAATTAAGAGTAGACCAGGGAGCACTTGGACAAGGCTTTGACGTTCCCATCTGTAATGAGGGGAATCATAGAGCTGGGAATTTGGGATATCTGGGAATGGGCTCTTTTCTGCCCTCTGAAACCACTGAGGAATATTACCTGCTCACGCTGGAAGAGAGAAAGAGACAGAGCCAGAGAGTGAGAGAAAAAGAGAGAGAGATAAAATTTCCATTTCTGCTTATGCATGCAAACACACACATTCATATTCACACACACACGCACACACACCTTCTGAATATTATGCATGCATTTCCTTGCCTGTCTTTTCCCTCAGAATAGAGCTCCCTCTAGGGGATCAGACGTCTGTGTGTTTGACGCAGTGTTATTGCATCCTTGAAGTGTTGATACCCTGGACACATGCTGTGGAGCAACATTTACCGAACCAGTCCTCGTTTCTGAGGCCTTTCCAAATCTGTAGGGCATTTTCTTTTAGCCTGAACTTCAGACAATCTACTGGAGTGCAAACACACAGGCACACAGACACACCGTGCACCCCGATCCCTCTGGGTTTGACATGTGTTGCTCTGATGACTGTTTGATGTGGAAGAGTTAGATAGGCAGCCAGTAAGAGAGAAAGGGAGGCAGAGGATGTGTGTTCATCTGTAGCTGCAAGTGAGCACAGAGGAGACTTGTACTTGTTCGTTGACCTCTACAGCAAAGCTGTGGAGAACAGATACATCAATACAACTGGCATACATATGCACAAATACACTGCGTGCGCGCACACACATACACGCAGACACACACCTCAGAGGATCTGGCCCTGTCTGCCCCCTCTAAGTTGGGCTGTAGAGAGTCCATCTCTCCTCTCATCCACCCTCTACTCCCTCTCCTCCTTGCCCTGTGCACTGACCCTGAGCGGATGAGTAGCCCGTCTGCACTAATGCCTCGCTGTCGCGTCAAACACCGAGAAAAACTTTACTACACCGAGACAGGAGAGAGGAGGCGGAGAGGGACAGAGGGAGCCTGGAGTAGAGGAAAGGATCTGTGAGAGAGAAACACAAGTAGGGAGGGAGGTGAAGAGGCAAATAAGAAGTGAAGAAGACAAAAAAATCAAAGGATAAGATGTAGGAAGCTTGGTTGATTTGTCACAACACGTGTTCTGCTGCAAACCTCGGGTCCTCATTGCTGTTCATGGACCTAGTTTAGCATGACTGATACTGGATTTTTTAATGTTGACCAATATTCATATGTGAGAATTAAAAACATAAAAACCTTTCTACACATTTTTTACAAACAATTTTTGATACTGATCACTGAAATTTCTTTTTAGACCACATTATAAACATGGCTTCTGAGATGTCAGTGTGGTTCAGGTCAGGCTGATATTCTTGATTGTTTGTAAAATTAAACTGATGACCATCAAATTTGATACAGATGTTGAACTAAACTGTAATATCGTGCAGTCCTCTTGCTTAATAACCAAACACTATCTATTTAAATCAGCCCTATCTGTTGTGCTTTAGTGCCAACACACTGAACATGGTAAGCTCCTCATGTTAGCCCAGCAAAAACAAAAACAGCATTGTGCCTGAATAAAGTGTTAGAGAGCTGCTTGCATGGTCAGTGTAGTAGGATTACCTTAAATGTCTTTTGGTATTTTGGTGCAGCAATTCTTTATTTAGTTGCTGGTAAATGCATATATCTTATTTTAAAACAAACAAACAAAAAAAACCTCAAGTACTTCAATAGCTTTTCTACTGCTGCTGATCCACAAACCCTTACACCTCCTGTTCTTACTTTTTGTCTTCCTTGTTGTGTTATTTTGTTGCATACCATTTTCCCATGACTTGTTTTTTATGCTCTCTTTTCTATTTCCCATTCCCCTTCCTCCCCCTCCTCCCTCCTCCTCTCAGTTAGTTAGTGGTGGTTAAGTGGAGGGGAAGTGAATGGGATTGATGGTGTTAGCATCTGAGCTGTTTATGATGATGATAAATGTGTGTGTGCAGGGGGCAGGAGGAGGGTGTCGACTTGTGTGTGTGTGTGTGTGTGTGTGTAGTTGAGTGTGTGTATGTGATGATGATGAATGGAGGGCACCCTCTCCACGCACTCCCAATGTCTACTGCGTGCAAACATAGAGAAATGATTTGGGTCGACACACTGTCATGTAGTCTAATGCAGTTATATATCCTATCCAGCGAGTGACAGATAGAGGGAGGAGGGGGGAGGCGGCGGTAACGAGAGAAGGGGGGAGTTGGTAAATTAATAGATGCCAGAGGATGGAAAACAAGGAGGGAAGAAACAAAAGAAAGAGGGATATCCTGAATGTGCTCCTGTGTGATTTTTTTTTTAAATAAACCCTGCAGCATGTTGTAGTTGTACCTTTTTAATGCTGCAAATGTATTTTTTAATTCTTGATATAACTACTGTCAGAGGTGAAATGTTAAAAGTTGTCTTGTTACAATAGGGGCTCTTATAAAAGCACAAACAGGTGAGATTAATAACATAAAAATATGTGGTGAATCTAAGCTCCTTCCTGAGACACTTCAGTAAAATAGTCATTGTTACCGTTGTTACCAATAAAAGTCAAACATTTTTTTATCAGTGAAATCTACCAGAGTTGACCGTGAAGTAATTAGAAAGCCCTGATCTTCATATTTGTTGCAGTTGGATCAGGTTAGATTTGTGTTGTTGTTGTACAGGAGCTGCAGTTCTTTCACAATAACAACATCAACCGGTAAAGGTCGTGTGTTAAATTTGAAACAACACAGTGATTTGCAACGCTTTGAAAATTAGATCACCATAATCACTATATATAAAATGTTAATTTAGATCTGCAATAATCAGTTAGCTAAGCATTGTATAAGTAAAAAAAATCTAAAAATTCACTGCTTCTCAAATATGAGTATTTTCTCTTTTTATTTACTTATTTCCTGAGATTTCTTTAGCTTTTTGGCTGTTGGTTGGATTTTGAAAACAGAATTTGTTCTGACATGAAATACAGGACAATAACAATTCAAAACACTCTGTAACACATCGTGCAGAGCTGAGGAAGTATAAACGAAATGAGGATGATGACGGTAAATGAGTGATAGAGATGATGTTGACAGCAGTCAGACACTGACAACAGCTAATTTGTGTGTGTGTGTGTGTGTCTGTCTGTGTGTTACAGGTCGAGACCTCGCCAGCACCACTCTGCCAGGCTACCCTCCTCATGTCCCTCCTACTGGACAGGGCAGCTACTCCACCCCCTCCCTCACTGGCATGGTACCTGGTGAGTACACACACTTACACAAAAACACACGGCCGTGTTTCCAACACTTCAGAGGATTACATTGACTTACAGTCATTTCCTGGAGACTTACCTTCACTCTAACATCACTATTACTTATTACAAACCAAGTCTTCACTGTAAAATGTAATGATTTTCTTTTTCTTGGGTTTTGTCCCCTAAAGGGAGACAGGTCCCCACAATGGGACTGAGTAAATAGATTTATGTCCTGATTACATGAGTAATCTAAGTACATGCATGCTGTCTCAAACAGTTTTAATTACAGTAATTCTGTCATCTTCTTGCCACCCACCATGACAGCAGATCTTTTCTTAAATATCTGTTGAGTTGTGGATGTATGTGTGTGTGTGTGTGTGTGTGTCGTCATATGTTTGTGTGTTTGTGTTGCGTGTGTCTCTCTCTGTGTGTCATTAGAAACCAGCCACAGTAGCACAGCTGTCCCTCCTCAACATTAGTAATTTGTTTTTAATGAGAATCACCAGTGACCCACGACTAATTCATTCATTCCCTTCCACTCCGCCTTCTACGACGCTTTTGTGTTTCAATCCTGGATCGCTGTTCTCGCTCTCTCCCTCTCTCTCGCTGTCTCAGAGACTTGCAATGGTGGTCATGGTCAGTGTGAAGTATACCGCAGAGAAACCAAGGGAGAAACACAAACAGCGGTGAAACAAAGTCACAAAAACAATATTGTTTACAAGTTGTTGCTTCTATGTATTCCCAATCATTCAGTCTGTGACACACACCCACACACACACACTCACACTCTCAGTGGACATGTAGGAACAGCACGTCTGAAGATGGGTAACCCTGTCGCCCTGTCCCCCTGCGCTCACCCCGTCCTGTCCTCAGGTTTGACAGCATATTTGTGTGTGTGTTTGGGTTGGTGTATGTTTATGGGTGTGCTGGCATGCGATTGTTTGTGTGCATGTGTGTTTGTTTTTGACAGAGTGTGTGTGTGTGCGACCTTGACACTGAGTTACACAAGGGAGACCCCTGAGCCTTCTCTCCCCTCCTCTCTCCCCCCCCCGCCCCTCCGCCCGTCCTCTCCTAAACAACCTGACACATTGCCGTCACTACGGTGATGACAAGGGAGAGGATGTTCGCACCCAGGGATGCCATGGAGACCACATCCCGACCCCACCTGACAGACGCAGCTAAACACACACACACAAGCACACACACACAAGCACACACACTTGCACAAAGAAAACTTGGTTCGTACATACAAACACACACACACACAAACAGTGTCGACATTTGAATTTTTCTCAGTGGGTTTTCAAAGCTGCCTGAGTCCACGAGCTGACTGGAATGAGTGGCGGAGATAATCTACAAACTTTGCTTCTCCAGCTTCGCCGTGTTTTATCTCAGCACTTCTCAGGCAAATTATCCTCCTTTTTGTTCGCTCTGTCTAATATCATACCTTCATTAAGCAAGCAACTCTCTTCTGCTGTTCTCCTTCTCCCTCTCTCTGTCTCTCTGTCTTTCTCGCTGCAGCAGGGGGGCTGACACTCAGAGGGGGTGTAGGAGAGCAGTGAGGCAGAACCGACAGAACGAGAAGGAGAGAGGAGGAATGGGTGGAGGGGAGGACGGAGGGAGGGAGGGGGCATCAGGGTCTGTGACTGTCAGCTATGGGAGAGGGATCCCCTGGGAGGAGTGAAGGTTCAGGAGAAAAGAAAGAAAGAGCAAAAGAGTGAAAAAAGAGAGCAAGTCAGCAGAGAGATGGGGGGAAAAAGAGGAGAAGAAACGGAGGAGAATGTTGTTTTGATGTGAAGGGTGACGGGCGGGCTGTAGTCAGGCGGGCCAGAGGACGAGAGAGAAAAATAAAGAGGAAGGGGTGAAGGGAAAAGTGGGAGGGGAAGACAAGAGGAAGAGTAGACCCCAGACAGTAAGTAGTAAATGAGGGAGAAAAGCTACGCTATCATCCACTGTATGGCAGGACCACTACAGTCTCGCTGAGCTCTCCGGTTCAGTCACTATCAGCTAGTCTAAAACCCTTCTGTAGGAAACAAGGAGCAGGTTAAAGCTTCACTGTGAGCAAAAAAAAGAAATCACAATTTAGTATTGATGGTTGTTTTTTATGTGTTTGTGTACATCGCTATGGTTTCTGATGGAGAAACCCAGATGGCCAAGAATTGCACTTGCACCACTTGATTGATAGAAACTGAGACTTTTATGAAACTTCTGGTCACTGTCGGTGGAAACAGGTGCATCTTCAATTTATTTGTAGTAAACTAAAAGAAAAACAAAATCCCTACAACTTAAAATATTCAATTGAAAATTGTTTGCAAAAATGGCAAAAGAAAAACAACAAACTCACAAGGCAATCTCCTTTATCACAACAGTGTGGCCCTCTCATATTGGAGATGGATAATCTGCAACCACAATATCCTGAATCTGACCAGCTTAATTGTTTTCAGAAAGGCTGCATTTAGTTTAACCAAAAATTGTTTAATTCTCAAGGAAAAAATGAAATGATCGTCCTCTCTCCTCTGCTGCTTCTGAACATGCTGTTTCTCTTGTTTTGTGCTTTTCTTTCAGGGGGAGATTTTTCTGGAAGTCCATATTCCCATCCACAGTATTCCACGTACAATGAATCATGGAGATTTCCAAACCCCAGCCTATTAGGTTGGTGTTTTTCGATTTTGTCAGTCAATAATTGTATCAATGAATTTCATTTTATTCTACCTCACATCCCAGTTCTTGCCTTTCTAATACTGTATCTTTTATGTCCCACTGTTCGTTTTTTTTCATTATAATACATTGAATACAGTGAACTATAGACATAGTAATGGTTCTGTAGAGGGAGCGGCAATTCAGGATTTAAATGGATTTGAAGAAAAGGGAAGACGTAGAGATGAAGTGAGTGAGGAAGGAAGGAACAGATTTATTTCATAGCTGTTGTGGAGGAAGCTGACTCTGACTACCTACTGCTTCATGTTTAATCCAAACACCGTCACATTAACAATTAAGACCAATGAAATAATATGGACTTTAATTAATTTAATTGGTAACGACATGACATATTGATGAAGGTGCAAGGTTCATCTACAAGTCTCAGTCTCAATTCATACCGAACCAAAAGATTTGCAATAAAAACCGTTCACGGCTCATTCAGTTACAAACAGTTCTTCCATTTTGGCTTTGGTGATGTTTGGCACAACAACATATTTTACAGCACCGTTACTATTGCATTACTTGCTCCTTTAATGTCTCTTCAAGTGTGGGGCAATTGTAGACTTTACTTTTTCCTTTTTTTGCATTCATAAAAGGGAATATTTGGATTTTATTTGCCACTGTAAACAAAATATCCTTTCTGGTTGTTTAATTATTAATTCATTTGATCTCCTTCCGTTTTTCAGAAAATATGTAAAACCTGCTGAATTACATACTGTATACTGTGATGTGGTGAATAATGCCTACCAATATCTATTGATTGCTGCCACTTCAGGGGGATTTTTGCACTCTCCTGCAAAGAAAACCAAGTTTATCTTCCAAAAAAACATAGATGCAAATCCCTGTCTTCACATCTCTGCATCAGTGTTTAAGAGGAGAAATTAACTGTAGGATAAAAACAGTCAGAGTTAAAGTCATTGTCTAGGGAGTGATTTCAGGGGTCACGTTTAAAGGTGATACGGTTTGGGTGGGTGGGGGTTAAAGGTCAATAGGTGAGAGGGGTCAGGCTGTGATGACCTCTAGTGTGCGCCCCACCCTTTCCTCTCCTCATCTCTCCCTTTTCTCTCCATCCCTCTGTCCCACAGTGTTTCAGCAGGATTATGGGTCCCTCCTGGGGACGGAAATCGGCTGCTCCTCCAGTCTCTTCACCAGCCAGGCAGGACAGATGCAAGGTAGGCCGAAGAAAGAGAGAGAAAAACCAAGCAAGTGAAAGAAGTGAAGAGCATGTGATCTGGGTATTTACACAGAAGGAGGTGCAGTGATGAGGAAAGATGATGATAGAGGGGGAAAAAAGACAGAAAACGACACTGTAAGGGAACTTTAGTATGATAACGGATGAATGGACACATAATATGAGGACAAGATGCACATTAGGAGACACTGAAGGCTTTAAGATTGATGGCAGAGGAAGGGAGAGGCTGGGGAGAGGCAGGGAGGGATGAAGAAATGAAAGAAAGAGGTGTTTTGTTTTTTTTAAAGAGGCAAAAGGGGAGAGAGGGCGCCTGAAGTCTTGAGTGAGACTAAATAGTTTGTCAGGTCGGCTTAATGCCTCACTTCCCCAAAGAGGCTCCTGAGATTACCTGGACTGTGGACAGACATAACCTGTCAACACACAGCAAGGCTGATTGATGGAAGTGACAGAGACAGGTGTGTGTGTGTGTGTGTGTGTAGGTGATTTTTTCTGTGTGTAGTGTGTGTAGGTGTGTGAGTGTGGGTTTCTGTGTGTCTTTGGGGTTACAGTATTGAATTGACCTCTTCCCTGGGGAGAGAATAGACTCAAGGGATCAGTAGTAGTAGAGCTGTACTCAGTGTGTCAGCTTAGACTGTCACTTAGATGGTGTGTGTGTGTGTGTGTGTGTGTGTGTGTGTGTGTGTGTGTGCGTGTGTGAGAGAGAGAGAGAGGAAGAGAGAGCAGAGGGCGACACTCAAAGAGTTAGGAAGTAGACAGAGTTAATTTTATTGGTTGTACATGAAAGGGAGACTATTTTTTCTGCCATTAGCTCCATCACCTCATGTCATCTCTCCTGTCTTTCACTACTCCACATTCAAAGTAAAATATAATCTTACCAGAAAATTGAAGCTGCTCGTTTTACATTTACACTGTATTTAAGTAACCTCAAGTAGTTAAAGGTGAATTCAAATTTATTACAACCTCGTTTGTATTTTTGTCATTTCAACCATCAGTCGTATCTGTAATAAAAATTACCCTCACCGAGTTAATTGCTGAGATCTGCAAACGTGATGACATTGCGACAGAAGTCCACGGGGTAAAAGAATAGAGCAAAAGAGCGAGACAATCATTTCAAACAAATTTCTAAAATTAGCCAATCGTATTTGTAAAAGAAAGGACTTTTCCTGTTCAATGAGAAATCATTATCTATATTTCTGTTGCACTCACTTTAGTTTTACCTCCAAATAGCGACTAAATAATACATTTAAATAATAACAAAGTTACTAAATAATAGTTTCTTAAATATATGTAACAATGGACCAAATTAGAGTGTATGTCATTTTTCAATTTTCCTTTAAACCTTTTGTACAAACCTAAGGATCTTTTGTGTTTGCTATCTTGTGTTACATTTTTCAGGTGGACAGAGATATGACTCCAAATGAATTCTACAATCTTTGTACCTCCTAAATTCACAGAAATATTTAAGAATTAAAACTATTGCCGTATCATCAGTTTAAGGTGATGCAATACCTTGTAGCTTAATTTTCCAAAAATTGCTAAGAACTCAGGTTTTAATAATCAGATTAAACTTAATTGTTGCAGTCACATAAACCTCTGGGTCATAAACCTCTGTCAATATACAGGTGACTGTTTTTGATCTACTGTCCACAAATTAAATCTGATCTTCACCAAATTGTCTCAGGTTGTTGACATTATGATTCTGCATGTCTGTGTAGATTCAGGATTGTTTTCAGACAGGATCCCAATCTTTGAAACAAACAAACAAACAAATCACAGAGATCTGTTCTTAAGGGGTTTTTTTTCAAAAAATTGCTAAAAACAGACACAGAAACAAATGCAAGTGAGGTTTTGTTTAACCTCCTTGGTGGGGGTAATAATGACCAAGCTGTAATAAACTGGACTTATATTTTAGCTGTTTTCACTGAACCTCACTGAAGAGAGTTGAAAAGAGAGTTGAAAGCAACATGTGTCTGTGCTTCCTCCTAGGGTCACCGTACTATTACAGTGCAACATCACGGGGAGCGGGCCCTACTGCCACTGCTACAGCCTCCGCCTACGACCGCCACTGACCCCTCCTGCCGAGAGAAGAGGAGGGTGAAGAGCAGGAGACGAGGGAGGGAGGGATGGATAGCACCAGCACCGCTCAGTACAAACTTGCCTACGCACAGACTACAATGAGGAGAAGATTTCAAACCTTTGACGTCAGTGAAGTTTAAATTTTCTTTGACACCAACAAGCAAACTCCTGGGCTTCAGCACAATACTGTATGAGTATACATTACTGTGAGGATATAGAGCTGGTTTTGTTAACAGGTGCATTATGGAAACTTTGACCTCCCAGACATAAAGGCTTGGTATCCCTATCTTGTTTTGAACCACTCATCTAAAAACCCAAGAAGTCAGTGGACTGTGTGTGCAGCATTGTGCATCTGTGTTGTGATCTTCTGGGTAAAATGTTGTGTTTTCATGCTTGGAATATTTTTGATGAAATGATTTGAGCTGATTAGAACCTAATCACTTGTTCAAACAGTATTTTTATGACCCAACATGAATCAATCGATTTTCTATGCCATGCTACAGTGAAGTAACGACAATCCAATCCTCACAACTCTAAATGACCAAAATCACCCATTTCATTGTCATTTTTTCTCTCTTTGCTGTAGATTCAACACATGTCCTCTGGGATCACAATGTTTAATAAATGGGATACCCTGATTATGATGGGAGTGTTCAGGGTCACTGATGTTTGCTATACCCCACCTTCATTTATTACTATTGTAATGTTCTCAGTCATTTTTTTTAAAGATTTGGATCTTTTGATTTTCAGTTTTTGTTTTTTAAAGAGGATAAGACTCCTATCCTAAAAACTCTGTAACTGCCATGTGTCATCCTTACTACAGCCCCATGGTCATTGCAGCTGCATGTGGAGGAATCCAAAGATTGACGGGCCTCTCATGCGAAACAATCCTTTCCAAAAAATTGGATAATTGCTGTTCAGGGGTTGGGGTTTAGCAAACAGTTAATTTCAAGCGTGATTCCCCAAAAAAGAAAACTGTATCCTCACATCATGGATGAATTAAGAAGAGCTAGATACCGGAGGCCAAACACGCCGCCTGCTCACTTGAATGAAACTTGCTCAACACAGGAACCTAAAACGTTTCTCTCGTCTGAGTTTAACTCCACTTTATGAAGCCCACTGCACATATACATCAGTGTTTTCACACTCTGGCCCTGCTCACAGTTAGTGCTGATCCCAATGACTTACAAATATAAAACTGACTCATTTGTAATAGAAAGACTAAAATCTGATCTGGTTTGGAGTTCGAGGTGCCCTACCTCTAATATCAGAAAAATGCTTTTTGGCCCACAGTTGCAATACCGCATCTGACCACTGGGGGAAATTGGCAGCATTGTGTGGTAATGGCAGGTATCCAGCTCTCGTAATACATCCATGCGTCAAATGCACATGTGCATTTTGGACCGACTGACTGACAGACAGGCCTTTCAGTAAAGCACAGCCTACGATATGAACCCTCCTCTGTATAAAGAACAGTGTTCATGTTCTCATCAGCCCAGAAGCAGTTCCAGCAGTTTGTGTTACTGTACAGGGAGGTGCTATCCTACCTCCCCCAGCCAAGATTTAGTCCTGACCAAGAGCTATTTATAATGGAGGAGCCACAGAGTAATATATTAAGAAGCTTTTCTGCGCTGCACTCCGTGATGAGAGTGAATGCCTGTAATGATTTATAATAATGTCACGCTGTTGTGCTAGAATAGTGATGATGATGATGATGATGACGATGCAGTGAAATATGAAATCTGAAAAACTTTCAATATAAGAAGAAGTCTTTGTTTATAAATGTGATCAGATTGCGATTTTTCCTGTTTATAGTTTGTTGCCTGGTATCAGTTGACGCAGGTGCCACTTAATAAGACGCCATTTTTATCCACCTCCTGAATATTCAAAGGAAGAATCAGGAAGCAGTGGCACCCTCTCTTTCTCTCTCTCTTTCTCTCACTCTTTCTATTTCTCTCTTTAAACTCCCCAAAGATGGGCCCCCCCTAGTGGATCGGCTGACTAACTACAAAAGCACAAAGAGACTCAATCATCATTTAAAGGCGCCAGTTTACTTTTCTGATTTCCTTTCAGAACCATCAAGTACTTCTTCTCCTTCTCCTTCTTCTTCTTCTTCTCCCCTTTTTGAGTGTGTGTCCTTGTGCTGTTTGACATCCTGAAGTTGTTTCTATAAAAGCATTGCTTTTGTGAAAAAAAAAAATAAGTGAAAGTTTTGTTTTGTTTTGTCTTCGACATCAGTTCTGCGCTGTGACAATGCATGACACCAGGGTCGAGGCCTTACCCATCAGGTACAGACAGAGTAGGACAGATGTGCCCTTCAACGCTGATCTGAAATCAGTGTATTTTCCCTCCCAAATGTCCGAGGGCCCACCATGTTAATCCTGTGTAAGGGCAATATCTTCCTAAACCTGTATGTAGCTTCCTGTTTCAATTCTGTCCACACAAAACTTGTACAGTAACCAGTGAAAGAGAAGAGAAGTCACAATGTCAATAGCAATTTCAATGATTCACATTTGAATTTAGATTTTAGTGATGAAGCTTTCGTTAAGATAAAAAGACTTAAAAAGGTGCGTGGTGTTGTTTTAGCCATTGTTTGCGAGTATCTTTTGTTGTTTCTTTTGGGTATGTGTGGCTGACTGTAGCGCTTCACTGCTACTGTGTAGTTTTTACTAGCTAACAGATTGGAGGCACCAAATCTGCAGTGTGAGACAAAAAATATAGCTATATGAACATACTATAATGAACACTGAACAAAGCTGTTAGTTTCTCAATCTTTGTTGTTTCTGGATTTTTTGAAATAGTAATAGAGTGGATTCCTTTACATTTGTAGACCTTAAAAGTTGTGCATACACAACTCTAAAGAAGATTCTTATGACGGCTCGCCTGCTGTGCTGCCACTGTGCACCACAGCAGGAGCCTTTCCTTATTTCTGTCTTTTTCTCTTGATCCTTCTGAGGCATTATTGAACCTGAACCACACCAGCTGAAAACAAGGACAGTGCCTTTAGTTTTATATGTCAACATCCCCCTGACTGACCACGAGTCAATAAAACAAGATTCAGCGTCTCTCCCCATGAACAAAACTCTGATTATCTGCCCAGGCAAACACAGGGTTGTAGATTATATAAAGCCTACTAAGTACCAAACAGCAATTTTATTACCAATACCAGACAGTGATTTCCACCATGCATCAACAGTAACATCGCAGGTCAGATAACTAGCTCTGATCTCACTCCTGAAATCTCCCACAGCTTGGATTGTTTCATTCACAGATCTGCAGGAAAAAAAACCACATTGGGCATTATTAAGGATCTGTGAAGAGTGTGTCAGGCAGTGACAGTAAGAAAAAACAGAAAATATACTAAGGAGGTGCTATGAAGTAAATGTGCAGGACTCTTTCCTCACCCACCTGCTGCAGTGATGCATAACAGCAAAACACTCAGTACTGCAACTGGAGGCTGGAAAATGTATACACAAGATGTATTTGTTAGTATTACTATTGTCCTGTTTCACATAGCCACCCCAGAATTTCATTTGAGTGGATACAGTAGAGTATGACTTTCAAAACAAGTAATTGAAGATGTTATTTTGTTTAAGTGGAAGATAGGGATATAAGTAAGGATGACTATTTTCTCCAGCTTCACAGTCATTAAAGATATATCGCACCACCCACTGAGTGTCCATATTCTTCCCAAAACAACTGGATCTGTGACTGAAATGTTCAAATTCAGGGAGATATCCATGCAGGACCAGGATTGGGATCAAACAAGGAGCGAACACTGAAAAAAAAGGCACATATAAAATTTTAGAAAGCAAAGTGAGTAACAGATTGTATAAATCAAGTCTGTTCTTTAATACGCTGTTTCTTTAGTAACCAGAGCATCTTCACAAACACATACACAAGCACACATATACATACACACCACTGTGAACATGATAAAATATTGATTGAAAGTCGTTCTCCTTGAGGAGGTAAATCCAGTCGTGCCTCCCGTGTCCACTCTTCGTGAAGCAGCGACATCCAACAGGCCGAACTCAATGCCCGTGATCCAGTGTAGCCAAGAAGAATCCAGTGACACATTAACAGGATTATTTGTTAACTATGCATCTCATAGTGACACAGCTTGCCTTGCCATTGGTTTGACCTGACTGGTTCACATTGGGGGAGAAAATGGATTCTCACTGGCCAGCAGTCGTTTCGATTGGCAGCTGTGACATTGACTGCAGTGATGAGGGGGGACTTGTCATTGTGGGTGGTAGTGTAGAAAGCGCGGCGGGCAGAGGCCACACACACACACATAAATATAAGTACAGACACACCTCCCTTTGTCCTTTGCGAAGTGGTGATCGCCCCTCCTCTTATGCCCCTGTGTTCCCCAGGGGAGGCCAAACCTGCTGTGCCATCAGAAGCTCATCCCGTCTTCTTTCTCCCCCTCTCTCAGCCCTAATCTCATCATATCTCATGCACTCGTCTTCCCCCGTCTCTCCTCTCCTCCCCTCCTGTAGCACTGCCACACCACCAGGATTAGGAATATTAAAACTATTCTGTTGATTTCAGGCCTGTGACCTTCCTCAAAAAGTCCTCCCTCTTTCTCCAGACAGCCCTATTAATCCTTTTTTCCCCCCTCTCCTTTCTTACTTTTCTCTCTGACTATTCAGACGTGATGCTCACTGTCCTGTCAGAAATTCTGCATAGGAATGAAGCAGGGTGTTTTGTGCCAAAGCGAGGTCATTTCAATGGCAATATTGCTGCCAGTATCTTTATTTGGTCAAGAGCACACTGTGAGATCTCATCTCATATTCTGTTTTCTCGTCGTGTAGCTACAGAGCATTTAAAAACACAAAGAAACCACTAGCTTCACATCCAACAAAGACATTTTATTTCCAGCACTTCTACAGTTTACTGTCCATGAAAATAAATTGCAACTTGAATTTTGATCCCAGCTCCAAGTCAAATAGGAACCTGAAATAAATGCAAATTAGTTTTTTTTTCTTTATTATGATTTCTCACCGCGTGTGCACTGCCTGACTGTATCTCAATATGAATCCATGAAGATGGCTACTGCCTTCTTAAAACCTGAGGGGAATTCAGCATCACATCTTGACAGCAATTAGTGGCACAATCTGTTTCATGCTTGCTGATATAACTAGGCTCTGGACAGATCTCATACTGAAGTGTTACAATGTTCTGTACATCTTAATATTATTCAACTGTGGAAGAGGAGTAATACACACGACTCAGCCTACAAAAATCGACTGTGCTTTTTAAGCAGATGTTTCAATCAAAAAAAAAAAAAAATAGATACATGATTTTTCACCTTACTGTGGCCTTTCGTGTAACAATCTGGAGTTTTTTTGTGTCCATGGCTTCCTATCTGGGGTGTTAAAAAGATATTTATATCTGTGAAGTTTTGGTAAATAAAAAAAAGAACAAAGACAGAAAGAAATACGTCCGAATGCAAAGACAGATGCAAAGAATAAATTTGGTTTTAAAGATTCCGCTTGTTCTATTCCTCAAAATCAAACGTGACGAAAAGAAAACATATCTGTAATATTCACCAAAGCCTGTGATGCCTGTTTTAAATGATAGATTCTTGTACAAAAAAACATATAAAATAGCAGAAAAGACTTACAGATACAAACACAAAATGAAGATAAGAAATGCCTTCAAATATTCTGGAGGGGAGGATTTAAAAAAAAGTAAAAGAAATGCTTCTTTAAGAAAATGTGTATGTTTTTTATTCAATTTTCTAGTAGTTGCAAACAAAACTTGGTGTTTTTTCTCTTTGTGTGTTGTGTGTTGTCTTAATATTTGAATGTATTTTACTGCAGTGCGAATTTGCCAAAGATATCATATCACTTGATTTTTCTTCTTTTATCATTTGTTCAGTTGTTTTTTTTTTTTTCCTGAATTGCGATTGGTTTTGTTCAGAAAACTGGAAATAAATGGTGATATTATGCTTATTTTTTATATTTCTATTGTTAATGTTATTGTTATTTTATTTCCTGGCTCTGAGTTTACTGTGAAATATTAAATTGCAGTTTGCTTGATGCATCTCTTCATACTCAGTCTGTGTACATGTTCATCCGTCCACCTGAGTGACTGTTGTTGGTGAATTATTCCATTTATGTACCTGTAATGTGAAACTAAGAAGTAATTATTTGTAAATATTTGCCATAATTTTATTGGTCCTTCAGAATAAAAAATAATTTTTTGGAAGTTAAAGGTTCTGTGTGAGTGCTTCGCTGCACATACACACACACACACACACACACACACACACACACACACGATGCCACATTCCTGTACATCCAGCCTCAGTCTGGACAGTCAGGCTGCTGCTGACAGAGCTGCTGGTTGTTTGTGTCTCAGTGTGACCCCACAGTGCTGCTTTCATCCTGGGGACACACATCTCATCTCCCCCACCGCCTCCCTCCTCCTTCTACTCAACCCCACCACTCACTGTGTGTGAGTGTCCCCGTGCTGCAGTCTTGGCTGCTGGCCGAGTCCAGGAGGGGGCAGAGGTGTGTGTGTCTGTGTGTCTGTGTGTGTGTGTGCGTATGAATGTGTGTGTATGGAGGTAAGAAGGGGTGGGTAGGAGTGGGGGGTGATAATAGGACACAAGCCACGACATGGCGACAACACGGCACACACACAGAAAACAGCACATACCCAGCTTGAGACACAGGCCGGGCTGTCCGCAGATTGGGTGCCTGCCCGGGACACCAGAGCTTTTCTGTGTGTGCTTGTGTGTATGTGTGTGTGTGCGTGCTTGGTTTGGTTTCTTGCCAACCAACGGCAACCCTGCAAGACTGTGTAAGAATGCATCATATTTTAAAGGGTTATTCCAACAATCAGGGGTGGACTTACCTCTCTCTGGACCCTGACTAAACTCTTTCACACACTCTTTCTCACGAATCCATGGGTTGTTTTTTTTCAGGCCCAACAAATATTTATGAAGCGTCTAAAGAATTTATCTTTCTTTTTGTTTTGGAGTTACTTTCCACTAACTTATTTTCCCTCAAAATACTTATTGCATTCCCTCTGATCCATAGTAATAGTTATTTATTGTTGGTCCAGTGCAGGTAAAAAAAGCAAAAACAAAAACACTCCTAATATTAGAGATATTCTCTGCAGGTGTTTTAAAGGTTCAGACTATAAAACTCATTTGTGGCTAACGTAAGGACATCTTACCTCTGTGACTCAATGTGTGCAGTGATTAATTGTTTGTCTGCAACATCAAGGGAGGTAACATTTCAACTTTCTTATGGTTTTAGGAGAAACACTCTGTGACTTCTCTCCACACATGCAGGGAGGAGTGCTGTGCTCCCTTGAAGAATATCCTTATCTAAACATGTAGATAAGTATACACCACCTGAGGGAGATGACTCTCAGGATCAGATTGGCAGCGCCAGTGTCTACTTGTATTTCTCTCTGATCAGGTGTTAATAAAAACTGCAGCTTAAGATATTCTCAGTCTCAAGAGGACTTGAGATTTCCGTCACAGTTGAATCTATGATGCTGTGGACACCTGTACTGTACCCAGTCCTCACTGCTCTTTAAAACAGGCAGGATGTGGACTCACTGTGCTTTTATCAGCCACTGGAGTCCAGTAGCTTCAATGCAACACTCAGCCAGATGTGCAGATGTGACAGCTAGGTTAACTGACTGAATGTGAAAGGTTCAGTTACTTTGTGATAATTTAACTGAAGATCCTTTATTTGAAAGTATATTACATGGGTTTTAAATGTTATAGTGTATTTACTGGTCATGTGGAGTACTACAGAGCCAGTGTGTAGATGGACTGCACTTATATACCATCTTTTAACCTTAGCTTAGGTCTACAAGGCACAAGTTTTACCCATTCACACACACGCGCTCACACACCAGTGGAAACAGAGCAACCATGTGAGGTGATCGCTAATATCAGGAGCAACATGGTGTTCAGTGTCTTGCTCAAGGACACTTCGGCATGTGAACAGTCAGACCCATTTTAGTTTTTGTGCGCCAGTGGTGCACATCACTTAAACTGTGCAGATAATTAAATAATCAAAACAATAATTGCACTCTATTTAGGATGCCTTTTAGATTAATCTGACCTGATTTTGTTTTGAAAATGGGATCCTGAAAGATTTGTTTACCCCCAAAGTCTAAAGTTTGATCTGGTTGCCAGAGAGGTGAAGACCAGCTGCCAGGTGTCATAAAACTTGTCTTCCAAGTAGCAGGAAACTGGTGGATCTGAAGTTTAATTTTGCATAGTTTGAAAAGCTAAGCTATGCCAGTAGACTACAAAGATTTGGCCAAACATTGACTGTCAACAATGTTAGTCTGACAGAAGCAGAGCTGACGTATGATCTGTCAGATCAATGTCTGCTTGGAAAATAGGTTTCTGACAGTGCTTAGTTAGTTAGAAAGCAGTGCGACACCCACTGCCCTCTTTACTCTCCTCCTATTCCTTCAGATTACATAACATGACTAACTACTGACATGTTCTACCTCTCTTTCTCCTCCTCTCCTCTTCTTCCTCCTCCGGCTTCCTATACAACGGCAGAAGACAGACAACAGTGGTACTTATGGAGGCCAAGAAGTCATGCAAATTAACGTCAGTCAGCATCTGTATATTTTGGCCCTCCAGAGCCCCTGTAGGGAGGAGGTGTGGGGCCAACTGAGTATAATTGGGCCTCAGATGATTAGTGAAGAGGGGCTCATGCAGGAGAGAAAGGGGGGGATGAGGAGAAGAGATGCTGAAGAGGTATTAGGAGTGAGAGAGCAGGGGATTTGAATCAAACAGGAGGAGAAAGCAGAGAGAATCTGACAAAACATACAGAGGAAAAGGATGGAGCCGGGGGTGAGCTAATACATGTGCTGCATATTCATGACTTCTGCTGCGTTTGCATCCCCGTCTCTGTGCCATCTTTGCTCTCCTTTCATTCTTTATTGTTCAACTCTGGGTGCATATGTCCTGCATAGACATATCTTGTGTTTAGATGTAGAAACATTAATGACGATGTGCAACAGGCACATAAATACAATACATGCTTATTCTGAGTTCATTTCTGACCTGGTTTGTTTCAACTTGAGTCTTATTTTTTGTACACTTCAAAAAGATGGCAGTCATCATGTTCTAAGATCTGTAACTGTGGCAAAGGAAAAAAAAACATTCATGTTCAGTGATAATGGCAGCTGGTTGTGGTTATGGATAGTGTACAGTTAACTATAGCCAACTATGGATACAAAGTATAATTTATTATGGTGGTTTTCCCAACAAGAGGATAAATTCTGACTTCTTTTATTCTTTTTTTGGTTGTAAATAAAGACAACGAGATCATTTGACTTCCTGAAGGCTAAATAAACGTCTGAATATCATCTAGGATCAAATGCAACATGTGATGAGAGACTGTAAAGGGTCACAAGCTACACAAGCTGTCTCCCTTCGACCTGTAACAGCGTGCCAGCTTTAGTGGTTTTGTTTTTATCACTGTGCAACTCAAGCAGATATTTTGAGAAATTAATTCACCGAGTCGAGTCGGTTCTCTGCTGCTGACTGTTCATCAAATAAAGAGAAACTCTCTGACACACTTACGAGGAAAAAATCTAGTTTGACCTTATCACAGAAGACATTTGGACCTCACAGAATGAACCTCTACATGCTTCTCATTGCCCTTTACAGCAGCGTCCACACACACACACACACTACACAGTGACAGTGGTAAAAATGAGCAAGGCTTGTACAAAGTGCTTATGGGATGTGTTTCACTCATTAAGGTCCTCCGGACACCACAAATGACGAGACATGTAGTTCCATGTAAAGTTCTTTTTTCCTCCCCCACTCGGCCCGTCACTCACAATCACTCTCTCACACAGATACTACAAGTAACAAATGTCAGACGTGAGAACAGTGTGTGTGTGTGTGCGCTTGGATGGTGGACCATTGACAGGCATGGAAGCAGCTTGTTGAACTAATAGCTTAACTAATGTGTCTACATTTCCTCCTCCCTCCTCCACCCCCCTCTTCCCTCTGCAAAACTGACATCTATGAGCAGAGAGATGAGGGAGGGAGAGGAGGAAGAAAAGAGGGGAAAAAAGAGGAGAGAAGTGGGTTGACAAGCGGCAGACCCTATCGCCCTCCCGTCTGGCTCCGTCTATCTCCCCCTTGCTCCCAGAGGGTTTGTCTCTGAGGATAGTGCTATGATGAATAGGCCTGTCTAAGCTAACCTAGCGGAGACCAATTAGAGACAGAGAGAAGAAAAAGAAGATGAAAAAGAAAGATAGAAATGGAAAAAACAATGAGAGAAACTGTAGCAAAAGGAGACCAAGAGACAAAGAGGGAGAAGAAGAGGAGGAGAGGAAGGGCAGATATATTAAACGGGAGGTAGGAGGACTGGGCTAGAGTGGAAAGTTTAAGACAGTGCATGTTGGGAGTACCGTTTCTTCGTGTGTGTGTGTGTGTGTGTGTGTGTGTGTGTGTGTGTATGTGTGCGTGCGTGCTGGTGAGCTGTCAGTGCTGAGGGAGACGCAGTGTGAGAGGGGCCGGCCTCCTAAGTCTTAACCTCGTCTGCTGCTGCAGGAGAGGCTTTGACAGCAGAGACGCACAAACAGGACTGACCCTCGCAAAAACAGTTCTTCCTCCTCCTCCTCCTCCTCCTCTTCCTCCTCCTTCGTCAGGAAAACCTTTCACCGGCTCTGCTCCTTGTTGTACGTGTGCCTACTCCCTCCCTCTTCCCGCTGATTATTCTGTTAGTTGCTAATACTTTCAGCAGCCCCTTTGCCCACATTGAGCTCATAGACAAAGTTCTGTGATGTGTTTTTAATGAAAGGATGTGCTAATAAGTGGCATCTCTGATTAGTTACTGTTATTGGTCTCGCTAAATCAAACAGTATCAGAATAGCACACATCCTAATCTTGATTTTCAGTTATTTTACAGTCATGTCTTTGTCTTGTGATTCTATTTAAAGATCTGAGGACTCTTTCTAATGCTGAACTTTGCTTTTACTGGGGACTCATGCATTTATTTGAGCACCACAGTTCTCAGTGAGATCTGTGTGCACGACATAGACCCCTTAAACCATTGTCTGTGAGAAAAAACAGTCCAGAACTACAACAAGAGCTTTACCAATGTTACAAGTGCTAAAAACCTCCAGGATATGGTGCATTGGGTCCCACCTGTGGAAGAGGACTGACAGGTCCTGCCATTCTGAATAATATACGTCTACAGGATACCATATTTGCCATTTCTGTGTGAGCTACATTAAACTTGGTGCAGCCTGTCGGTTTCCTCATTACTCCCCAGTATGTCCCCAACTACAAGATGCTGACATCCTGGAGAAAAAGTAACTAAATGCTTTCCTTTACTGTTGCAACATGTCAGTTGTAGTAAAAAGCAAAACCACTGGGAGGCAAAGGAAGATTAAAATGTGAAAATAAAAACATGCAACACACCTAGACTAGCAGCTCTGCTTTACTTTACACTTTGATGAGTACACACTACACATGTTGGGTTGTTTTAACCCAGAGCTGGGTAAATATTGGACTATACTAGACACCCAGGATGATGGTCTGTTTTTAACCAATACTTTACTGGTAGCATGGAGTTAGTCCAATATTTACCCAGTTCTAGGTTAAAGCAGTCGAGCATTTTTTAGGGTGTAACCTTTGGCAGGTTCCTGTGATATCACACTCATGGCGCATTCACACTGGTACCTACTCGTTTCGCTTTGGTTTGAAATCTTGCCCCATGGACTCAGGATGAGGTGCAAACCTTTCTGTCATTAGTCGCCGATGAGAAAATTCAGCGGGAGCTGGACGGCGCGGTCAGAAATAAAAGAATCGCATAAAAGATGACGTCATGAATGACGGCCAGCTACATGGAGGAGGGATGATCCTCGGCAATGTAAATGCAGCCGAGGGGGGCCGATCCTGAGCGATCCAAGGTGAAACGAAACGAGTAGGTACCAGTGTAAATGCACCATTACTGTAATAGTTTCAGGTAAATAGAGTATATGATGCAATGAGGTAAACAGTAGCATATCTAACTTGGCACTTAATTTGCAGAAGTCCTTAAAAAACAAACAAACATGGATCCTACATGTCATCGTATATTTCCCCCCCCAAAGATTTAAATACAAATTTAATTGTTTACTGTCAAAAATATACCAGCTTTAAGCACTCAGCCTGGGAACTCCTCCCATCTCCATGACTGAACACTGCATTGTACTGGGAAACTTTGTAGCTCCAGTCTGGCCTGGAATCAAATCCGACTAACATTTCCTCGCCTGTGTCTGCCAAGCTAATTTTCTTCCTTCAAACAAACATTTGATAAATGGCCTCCTTACTCTGCTCACAAAATAGGACAACTCCTCCTGTCCTCCTCCTCTCCTTCCTCCAGACGATCTCTGTCGTCCTTTTCCTCATCTCTGAGACAATTACAAACACCCTGCTTCCCATTTATCACCAACAATTAAACAGCATGGACGCCGGCTACTTCATAAGCGGAGAGGAGAGGGCGAAGAGAGCGGGAGGAGACGAATGCGAGTGGAATGAAGTAGAGTCAACAGTGAGAAAGAGAGAGGAAGGCTGACAGCACAATTAAGGTTTTTAATTCTCTGCTTGAGTGGGCCAGTCCAGTCTTTATGCTAATTAGGATGCCACGGCCATGTAATAAATCTCTATGATCCAGCCTCATTTCCCCTCTGTCTCTCTGTCTGTTTCACACACACTCATACACACAACAGCACAGAAAGTTCACCCATTAGGTTTTCATGGCTACACCCTGCGCCCAGAGTGTTAATAGTTTTGATAAAATTGTTGTTTTTGTGCAATTTTTATGCTTCCCTGAGATCAAAGAGCCACAGTTTGTCTGCACATGCTGTTTACTGGTTGGGCAAGCATTCGCCTCCACAACGCCTCCACCACAAGTAGTTTCTCTCGCTGTTAACTCCCTTTATTAGTGTTTTTCAGGAACATGGTTTGCATGTCCTGCACTGTTGG
>OOFC01012971.1:26694-37882 GCA_900323345.1 Pseudochromis fuscus | reverse complement strand
CCCAGCCAAACCTCAACGCCACGTTAAAAGGGTAAACTGTATGGAGTGGGATTCATACTAAACTGTTCAGGTAGCAGCCTGTTTGCTCTTCTGAAGGAAACTGGCTTTCTTTGACATTGGAGTTGTGAACACAAAGGCAAAACGAGTCCGACACACACAAACAGTCACACACACATACACACAAAAGAGAGCTAGGCTTTAGTGGCAAGAGAACACATGTCACTACAGCCCACGTGGGACAATGAGCAAAGGAAAGAGACAGCTACACCTGTCACAGCACACGCCTAGGGACAGACACACACAGACTGCTGTGTGTGTGTGTGTGTGTGTGTGTGTGTGTGTGTGTGGACAAGTAAGTCACAGGTAGCATGTCTGCACTGTAGCCTAGAGAACAGGAGGCTGTGAAAGAGAGAGCAGCCGAGCCAGATTCCAAGGATTTAACATCAACTAGGTCAGCTGCAGCAAGTTAAGCGGCTGGTGGCCGAATTTATAAAGAAATACTAATGAGGCCGGACGTTTGAGCAGAGAAGTCACTACGACAAATAATTAAGACTTTAATGATTCTCTATTCACATTAGTGTCCTTCATTTGTAGATAAGTGAATAGAATTAGCTTCCTGATAATAACCTCACCTTGGAGTTGACAGTGATAAGTGTGCGTGAGTGAATCCAAGTGTGTGTCCGTTTTCAGTGGCATAATGACAGCTAAATCATAGAAATATGAGTGGCTTTTGGATAATAATAATAAAAAACAGGCCCAATAAATGAGTTTATTACCAGAAGACAATTTACTTGCAAATGTGTGGCATGTGGATGTGGCACTTGTGATTATGAGAGCTGCATGAGACCGAGAGAAAGGGACAGATAATGAAATGGGGGGAAAATGTGGCGAGGGGCAGTCGGTTAATGCAAATCTAATCTAATAGGAATTGTACTTCGAGCCCTTGTTTGGTACAATAAACAATTACAGTATACAAATAAACTGTATGAATCCCTGAGGCTCCGTGTGTGTCTGTACTCCATTACTGGAATTGGCTGAGTAATCGACAAACTCTTGTTACCTTTAGGCGTGCCCCCGTTGGATTTAGCATTTTGATTGGGCGTGGTCAGCACATTCTTGTTGGCGTGCGCATTCTTCTTACTGGATACGGGGGTTCGAGGAGGAGGCAACGCAAAAATGTCAACACCTTTCTCCTGGACAGCGATATTCTCCTTGTTCTCACTGGTTCGTTCCTGGCCCCTCTCCCTCCTCTCCTGGCGCTGTGGTGTTGTTGTTGTTCGCCCCCTGTCTGGGGTTGGACTGTACCTTTTCTCCAGTGATGGAGACACCACCCTCTGTAGGAATACAGGAGATAAATGTGGTATGAGTGCTTTCCTCTGAAAGTATCAATCTGGATTTCTGGTCAGACAGCTTCCCAAACTCTGTCACTCGTCACACTTCAAACCTTGAATTTGAAGTGTTTGTTTTGCCTGTTATCTGTAACTTCCTGCAACTGAAAATCTGACACTTCATGCTGTGTGAAGGTGACAGAGTAGACAGACATTGCAAGTGTCTTTTTGTATTACTTACACAACCATTTGTGGGACTTTGCATTCATACAACCCTACGCAATGCTATCAACCTGGAGACACTGTCTAAAAATATGTGGGTTATCCCCAGTTCAACAACTTCAGATCTCCATCCCTCCCTCCAGGACTGGTGGTTTGTCCCTCTGTCCTCCAGTGTGGCCACAACATGATTTTAGATCTGTTCAGACAGCAACTGCAAGTGTTTATATTCCAATCTTTTCTCTTTTTTTGACTAATTATTTACAGACAAGGAACAACAGAAACCAACATCATACTAACATCCACATACCATGTCTTTGTTTGTGGTTCGGTCTCGTCGACCTCTGACCCCCTTGGGTGTGTGCTGCTGAACTGAAGCCCACGGGCAATCATCAATGTATTCTGAGCCAAAGTCCAAAGAACCAACAATCACAGCGTCTTCATCCTCACTGAAGTGAAGGACATCTCTTGTCTGAAAGTGAGACACAAAATAAGAAATGGGGAGAAAACTATGTAAGGTAGAGGACACTTGTGGCAGAACATTCAGCTTTCAGGAGACCTAAAAGAGCAGAGCATCATAGGAGTTGTGGTCCTGCATCTGACCTGTAGTCCCTGGTGCAGAGGAGAGCAGGAGTCTTCACAGACAGCTAGCTCAGGGCGCAGGCGGACCGGCTTCCCCCTCTGTTTCTTTGACAGCAGCAGCAGGTAGGTGGCTGTGATGTGGTCATACCGCCACTGTGGGAGGAAACATCTTTTGAACTGCATATCTACCAGATGATACGTCTAAATTAAAATTTACCAGGATTAAAAAAAGAGCAAAACAATTCACCATTGATAAACAGCCACATGGTAACTAAGGGACACTCAGTTACATGTATACACAGACACACACCTCCTTCACCAGTGCCGTGGTGCTCTCTCTCGATCGCTTCATGTTGACTGCCATCTCAGTGATACAGTCTTCATCTATGTGTCCAAGCTACCAAAAGAAAAAACCCACACCGTTCACACAAACCCCTATTTTTTATGTGAGCATTAAAACAGCAATCCCCCAGTAAATAATGTTGATCTAACAGATTATGTTCTTGTTTTGAGACAATTTCTTGAAAATATAATAACCTCACAAAATATAATTAAATTTCCAGTTTCAAACCAACATAGAATACACTGATTACTGCTTCTCTAGCCAAGTGTTTGTAACTGTAGTTCTGTTTTCATGGTTGCTTATGTATGCATTTAAAACACTGATTTGTTTTTTTGGGGGGTTTTTTGTGGGGGGAGGGGGGGGGTCTGTACCGGCTGCCTGCTGTACCACTCCACGGGGCTATTGTAGTCTTTCATCACCCAGGGATGATCCAGCAACTGTCTGACAGTCACACGCCGCTTGGGGTCCACCTACAGGACACACACAGAAACTACAACTCAACATACAGGACAACACACCACAAACAGACTAAAAAACAGAAATCAATTATATTCCAATTGTGTCAAAAGTTGTCAGGCCTGTTGGAAATAAAGTCAACTTATGACAGATACACAACTCACTATGACAAGAAGAGAAGAGTTATAATCTTATGTAAACTAAATTAATAAACAGCAAAAGGAAAATAACAACATGACTACATACATACCTGCATCATCTGGTTGAGAAGGAGGACACTAGCTGGAGAGAGCCAATGTGGGTTATCATATTTTCCTCTCTGAAAATACACAAAACACAAACACTTTATGAAATGGAAACAAACAAATGATTGTTTGTTTGTTTTTTTTTCAAGTTGGATTATTCAAGCAGTAAAGCGCACAAAACAACTGTCTTAAAACATTTAGGAGCAATACCTTAAATTTAAGAGAAATATTCTAAGAAGAGTGCTCTTACTGTAATCTTCCTGTAGAGAACCATGCAGTTGTCATCATCAAAGGGCAGGTATCCACAGAGCAGAGCGAACAGCAGCACTCCCATGCTCCATACATCAGCCTGGAGGTTACACATCACACAGCAGTATTTCAGCTCCAAGTGTTACAGATAGGATTTCACAGCTCAGTTGCACTGAGTCATGCACCAGCGAATATAATCAGAGCACCATGAAAAAGCAGAATTGTGGAACAGGCAGGTAATAATTAATCCGAGGGAAAAACAAATGCAAATTTTTGCTGGTTTGAAATCATCTTGAATTCAAACCCCAATGTTTTCAAAATGTGGTAAAGACTAAAATACACACGTCGCTTACCTCTGAACCAATATATGCCTTTCCTTGGATGAGTTCGGGAGCAGCATATGCAGGACTCCCACAGCATGTCATCAGCTCGTAACCCAAACCTCCCTAAGAGAGGCATCCACATGATATTAAAACCATAATTATACATTGTTCTGAAATATGAATGAGGATTAGTGTGAATGTTGGGAACGGGGGTTTACTAACTACAATATGTAGCCTCAATATGCTATACCCTAAACAGACATTAGATTTAGTTTAGTATTATTATTATTATTTTTTGTAATAAACAAATACTGGGAACACTGAGTGGCACAATAAAGGGTTTTCGAATGTAAAATGTATTCATGGCGATGTACCTTCGGTTTGGCACATAAGCCAAAGTCTATAAGCTTTAAATTGTGGTCTTCATCGATCAGTAAGTTCTCCTAAAATTCAGAGAGACAAACATTGCAGACATTAGATTCATATGCATGTTGTGGTACCTGGTTTCATTTGGTCACACTCTTGTACATGCAAATGACAGCTGTTTTTTTTTTTTGTTTTTTTTTTACCGGTTTTAGGTCCCTGTGTGCATATCCTTGGCTGTGGACATAGGCCATCGCAGACACAATCTGCCTGAAAAACACTCTGGTCTCCTCCTCTGACAGACGGTCCTTTGCTATGATGTAGTCAAACAACTCACCACCTGGACAGTACTGAGGAGTAAAAGAAGCTAAATTATTGAACAATAAATCTTTTTTCTAAACTCTCAAACATAGTCTCTAAGTATGTGTCCTTACCTCTAGCACCATAAATATCTGGGTGGAGGTCTCTATGACCTGGTACAGGCGACAGACATGTTGATGACTTAGGTTTTTCATGGCCTCAATTTCCACTTTCACACGAGGCAAATCATCCTGAGGAGAGAGATTACATACATTAGATTACGTTAGAGATTATTTTTTATGCATACATACAACTGTTCACACTTTCATATATGAAATCTCTATAGCATCTTGTTTGGTTTATTCTGTCTTTTGGAAGAAGTACCCAAACTGCGCCAAGGATTATGTATGCAGAAACATTAAATGACTTCAGACCAATAGGTTTCATAACAAAATGCATAAAGAAACTGTTGGTTTCTGTGTAAAAACTTTCTGGACCTGCTCTAGTTTGCATACAAAACAAAATGGGCTATTGACGATTCTACAGCAGCTTTACTGCTTTCAGTGTTTTTCAACACTATACTTTAGCAGATAATTTAATCACTAATTTTGGCCTTGAACTCCAACCTTGTGAGCTGGGATTTTTCAGCATTCAGAGGTCCACAGGCTCAACTCAACAAGTCTGTATCCTCTCATCCTTATTATATAGGAACGACTGCTTGGACAAACAATACAACAGAAATATCACTGTGAGTCCTCAAAAATGCCACAGCTTTGTGGCTGATGATTTTTAAAATAGGGTGAAGGTGCTGATTTGTAGCTATATATATCTAAAACAGTAAACATAATTAATGATTTTTAGACTGAAGTTCCTACAGACTCAGAACACATGCAACACTAGAAGTTAGAGTACAGCAATTGTTACAGATATTTAGGAACAAGCCTTGATAACAAATTACACTTTAATCATAATCGTTACAGATTTAATCCCAATGCAAACAGATTATGAAACACCTGACAAAACATTTTAAAGTTCTTACATCATCTAAGGTTGAAAATATAGTTTGAAAATAATATGCATCCATTTCTTGTTTATTTTTATTCTTGTTAGTATTGTCTGTTTTGTGTTGTTGTCACAGTTTGCTTTGTCTCAATCAAATTCCCAATATGGGAATATATCTATCTTAATATAGACTTTCCCAAACTTTGCTGTAGCAAAAATATAACAACTGATTAAATCCAAAACCTGGTTGCTTCACTTTGGGATTATAATGGTCATTTTTGACATTTAAAGGGCTAGAGGGATTATTAATATTAACAAACTGTTGACAGTGTATGTGCCGCAACAACAAATGTTAATTTCAGCTTGATTGTGCTTATTTTTTAATAATCTGTCAATCTGAAAAGGTGTGGTCCTGACTTACCGCGAGATCTTTCTTATTCATGATTTTAATAGCGACCTTCTCTCCTGTCAAGATGTGACGACCCAGCTTGACTTTAGCAAAGCCTCCTGGGGAAAAAAAAACACATACACAAAGAGTTAACAACACCCACCAGAGAGGATTTTGGACAGATGAAGCTTATTTTTGCCATGAGATTGATTCATGCTGACAGTACCTGAGCCAATAGTCTCATAAACCTCGTAGTATTTGTGGAGCTCGTCGGCTCTGCGGTGCTCCGTCCTTTCCACAGGCATCCTCCCTGCTCCAGATAAACTTCCCTGCGATGAGAGGAAAACTTTTTAAAACACATTCAGCTAAACTTGAAAACTCTCTTTGTGTCCACAACTGACTTTAGCTGCTAACATTTCCCGGCTAACTGGCTTAACGTCTGCTGCCAACTACGGCCGTAAATTCCACAACATGCGTTAAAATTAATGTCAGCGTTAAACAAAAGCTACAGTAAGTTGACTAACGAGTTAACTCAACAGAAGCAATTCACCTGAATGTGTAAGGAAACTGAAGAGGACGGTAAAACCAGTTACCAACCACTCTCCATGCACTCAAGCCTTCAGCAGAAATGTTTTGTTATAGAAGTTTGAATTTCGCTCGTTGGCTCCACTTCCTGCTTAGGGTTTTTGTTCGTTCGCCCCCTTGTGGCCAAATACTGAACTGCAGCCATACAACAAAAAGCACTGCAGGACACAGTTGTGCAGCCTACAGTTATTTCTATATTTTCTATTCTGTCAGTGTATCTGTGTATATTTTTGTTAAATTCTTATTTCTACATGTCTTATTCTATATTTCTGGATTTGTTTTTCTATCCTGTAATTTTTTAGTTAGTTTAGTCTTATCTTATCTTATCTTAAGGAATTTGACTCTGTTTTTTTTTTTACCTTCCACAGAGTACTAAAGAGACATACAATTAAGATAATGACAATATGGTACATTAATGATACAAAATAACATGAGATAAAAATTTATGTAAAATAAGATAAATAGCTGGATGGATGATAGTGATATGAAAAATATGAATAAAAAATAAATGCAGTTTCTAACAACAGTCCATCTTCACACCATTAAGCACTTACGCCCCTCCCTCTCATCCCACACCACTGCCATTCTGTTTCACAGTCATGTCACTTCTCGGCTAAACTACTTCAACTTCCTCCTGTCTCCTGGTCTCCCCCAGAAACTCTTCCATAAACTTCAACTGGTTCAGACCTCTGCCACCTGCATTATCACCAGGACCCCATCCATCAGTCACATCACCCCCATCGTACAGCAGCTCCACTGGCTCCCCACCACATCTACTATAAGATACTTCACCTTGCATATAAAGTCATCCGCATCCTCACCCCTCCATACCTCTCTGACCTCCTTTGTATCACTATCCCTATGTTTCTCCTCATCAAAATCAAATAAATTTCGATTTCAGAGAAAACATTTGAAAGAAAAAAAATGTTTCTTCAAATATTCTTTCATTTTTTGTTTTCTTCCTTGACACAGAGACCTTTTCTTTATGACTCAACAAAATTAAGGATATTTTGAACATGTTTTATATGATAGCAAGTAATGTATACGGCGATAAATTATCAATGTTGCGGTTACCAGTGGTTACCAGTGTTGTCTCATATTAAAAGGTTCTGGGTTTGAACCATAGCTGGAGTTGTGTGGAGTCTTCTCAGGGTACTCCAGCTTCCTCCCACAGCCCAAAAACAGCTTTTATTCTAAACTGGAGTGTAAGCGTGCATGGCTGTTTGTCTCATTTGACCACATTGTGTGTTGCTTTGGTTGCTATGCCTTATAATTTCTACTGTTTCCACTGCGGGGCCTCATATATGTCCTCATACCAACGTCATTTGATACGAACCGCTAAAGCAGAGGTGGGGAATCCTGGTCCTCGAGGGCCACTATTCTTCATGATTTGGATGTGTCCCTCTTCCAACACACCTGAATCAAATGATCAGGATCATGATCAGGCCTTTTGCAGAGCTTGATGATGAGCTGATGATTTGAATCAGGTGTGTTGGAAGAGGGACACATCTAAAACATGCAGGATAGTGGCCCTTGAAGACCACCCTGCGCTAAAGTATGATCATCCTTTAAACACCTGGTCTATCACAGAACCCACAACAGAACAAATATTTCCACCAACAGTTATACAGTAGATGGATGTTGACACCTTTCTGAAAGGTAGTGGTTATCAGAAATATTTACCTGTAAACACACTTTCGTACACACTCATCAGCAGGTATCCACAACCAGTGGGATGAAAAGCATCCTGTGTGTTGCACTGTGTAAAGTACTTGACCCCTGTAGGTATGCGATTGCAGTAACTGACCAGAGAGGTGTATTTATGGTGTCAGAAGGTGTGCTTGACTTCAGCTGCACATGTCTCAAGCCTGTAATTAGGAAAAGGTGAGAGGTGAGCTGAGAGATTAGTGAATGCATTTTAACAGACCCCTGCCTTTCATCTGCCATCTGTAATACACCACTCTCACTGGCACAGTTTCTTTGTTTGATTATGAATGTCACATTAACTATCTTTCTCCTAATTGCTGTACTTTATTAATTACATTGGAAAAGGAAAATATCATATGTGCTTTTGTCTCAGTCCTGCACCCCCTGAAAAATGTAAGACTTGTTGACCAGGTGAAAATATAACACCCCAACACACACAGACAGACAGCTGTAAAGGAATTTCGGGGATTGATCGGTGGTCGTCCTGAGTTTCTCATGGTTGTTAGGGAAGGAGTTGGTCGTTAGGGAAGTAACCGGTGGTTAGGGGGCGTCCAGGTGTCAGCAGGATGACAGAACCCCTCATTTGGTTTTCGGAGGCAGCTGGCCAGGACGGGACACAGGGACATCAAACAACATACAGCTGGAAGAAAAGAGAGGGGAAAGCGAGTGTGAGGGGAGAGAAGAAAGGAGGAGAAGGGGGCACAGAGAGGAGAGAGGAGAAAGGGAGGGAGTCGGAGAAGACAGGACTGTGGAGAAATCCTACATTTCTGACTTGAATTTAATTTCTGTTGACTGTGTTGTTCAATCTCACTGTCTTTTACCATTTTGTCTTTGTGTTTTTTGTGGTCAGTGTGGCCAGTGACGACACACACCCTCACACTGAATTATTGACACTACAGGGAAAAACAGACTAAAATACATTTTAAATAGTTACACATGGGTGATTCTCAGGAAAGATCAGGACTGTTACAGGCCTCACTTTTTACAAATCTGTTGGTAAGTTCGCTTTCATTCCCAAATCTGCATGAGCTCACAGTTTTACTGCACATTAAAACATACTTTTAATGTACTGTAACATACTGTAAGGCAATGGGTGTTCCCCCCTCTGGGTCCTTTTATGAGAAACAACTCAAGAGAAATATTATGAATAAAAGAATATAAGTGGTTATGATGCTTTTAAGAGGAAATACTGTTAGAGTAAATGGTTTTAACAGACAGCCTGAGCCTTTGGGTGAGGGTTTGCCAGGTCAATTACACATAGAGTAAACAAGCTTCAGTGGTGAATCACAGCAGTTGGGCATACTAAATGTCATTAGCAAAATTACAGTGTATTTACACAAAAACTTCGAAATGATACATTTTTTTTACAGAATATGTTCTCATATTGATGAAGCATCATTGTAACTGTGCTCTGATTGTGTTAATGGCTAAGTGTGTCCATGTGTCACTGTCTGAGTTGATCCGTAGATGCTGTGCCACTACCAGCCGCAGATACGTGTGTGTGTGTGTGTGTGTGTGTAATCAGACATGGCAGCTATTAAGCTGTCACAGTGGAAAACAGACATTGTAGGCCTATAAGCGCCTGTCTTGGACAGAATTCCCAGTATTCCCTGACAGACTTTTGGAGGCTCCCAGAACGCCTGTGTCATAACTCTGTGGCTACTGGGTATTCACTACAGGAGAACCATGGCTTAGATCTGGCTGGGTGCTAGAAAGGGGAAGAAAGAAAGCAAAGGAGACACATGTATGTATGGTGTGTTTGGATGTACTGAATGTGCACAGTACTACTACGTGCAATCACAATGGTTTGAGTTTGTTTGTGTTCCAGCATGTACCTAACAGACACACACACACACACACACATACAAAGAAAATGATTTACTTGTAAGGTTTCAAAGCTTTGCAAGATCACAGTCAGCGTGTCTTGCTCACTCATGCTCATTTCACAGTGACTCGATTGATTCACCATGTATTTTGGACATTGCATCGTAGCACTTTATCCACACATATGTGACTCGTATATCTCTGTAGAGTCAACACACAAACACCTACGCAAGCACACACACACATACACACACACACACACACACACACACTCACAAAGAAACTAGGGTTCTTAGAGAAGTTGTGAAATTCTCAGTCCTGGCAATTTCACACCCATGTTGAGAACAGCTGCGGTGTCGATCAGCCGGTAGTCTGAGACAAAAATGCTTTTTTAGATCTCAAATGTTGTGGATTGTCCTCTTCTGTGTAAGCACAAACAGGACATCTCTTCCACTGAAGTTTTCCTGACTGATACATTAGGTTACATCTCCTCAAAGTAACTTGCTCAACATGAAACAGTGGAAAGTTAAAGGCAAGCTGTGCATCATTGTGTTTAAAATGGTCCACTTCCCAGAAATAAAACATTTAGCCAAGGTAATATATTATAACCTAATGTGTTTGAGCTCCTCCAAATCAGTTAGGCCTATGCAAAATATTACAGCAAATTCTCTAAATGAAACCTTTGAAAGTGTGTCACTGAGGGGCTTTGATTCCTGGCCAGTGAATTTACAGTAACATCTGAACTGATCAGGTTCTTCCCCGACATGGTATGGTTGTAAACTGAGTCACTACGATATGGCCATGTTTTAAGTGTGAATCACTGATGAAGTGAATCTGAATCACCATAGAGAACAATGGTGCGGCACATGCTTGGTGTTCATTACACTCACACAGAGAAAGTGATAATCTGTGGAAGGACTTCACAGATTTTTCCTATTATCCTTAATCCATCCCACGTTTTGCAGTGGTATTTTTTATTTAGATTTTTTATCATTCATTCTTTCCTTCATCTTTGATATAAAAAAAATATGAATAACTCAAAACAAGACAAGTCTTATAAAGTGAAAAACATAAGTGGGTGGAGAAGCAAGATCAAGAGGGATTTGTGTCCAAAGTCTCACAATCTTGCATGATGATTTACAGAGAGAGATATTGGTTTTGGACAAGGTTTCGGACACACTACAGGAGCCTGTCTTCATGCCATGAACACACACACACACACACACACACACACACACACACGTACATCACTATACTACTTAGTTTTAGTTCTT
>OOFC01012971.1:15985-26674 GCA_900323345.1 Pseudochromis fuscus | reverse complement strand
TCCAAAGTCTCACAATCTTGCATGATGATTTACAGAGAGAGATATTGGTTTTGGACAAGGTTTCGGACACACTACAGGAGCCTGTCTTCATGCCATGAACACACACACACACACACACACACACACACACACACACACACACACACACACACACACACTGAAGCATCATGAGCTGTCACAACATTTGTACAGAGGTGTAAAATGGGTGTGTCTGGAAACAACTTTAAAATAAAAATGTACCTAAAATTCTCACTTTCTCTCAACATAGCTACTTACATCCCTCCCAAATTTCGTCCTTTTTGCCTCCCACCCCTCAAGCCAACCCCACCTCACAAACACACACTCCCCCATTAAACATGTGTGTGTGTGTGTGTGTGTATGTGTGTGTGGGATTGTCCTTTCTCCCTCAGTTGCTCCATGGCTGGATTGTGGCAGCAGCTCTGCTCTCTGTGGCAGGGCCGAGCTCTGGCTCTCCTTTACTTTATCTGTCTTCTCTCCACAGCCTCAGGTGCTCTTCCCTGGGATACCAAAGCCAGCTCTTCCCCTCTGGAGGTAAGATCTGTAGATTGTGATGGGGAAAAAATAGCATAAGAGCAAAAGACATACTTGACTGGGGTATTCTCTTATTTTGTAATTTGAATAGAGAGACACTGAACGAAGCTGGGACTTCTGCACAGTAGACCACCAGTTTGTTCTGTATTACATCTTGTTGTTGTCACTCAGGATAACTAATCACTAACAGATCAATTTATATTGGTTTGTAAATAACATGCCATAAGAGAAGAATGGGGACCCAATCAGAGACGCAAGTAAAGATCAGAAGAGGAGAACTCATTTGCAAAATGGAGATCTGTGCTCAGGAGGAATGGAGACCAAAAAGGTTCCCCAACTAAAACCAACTGTTGGACTGAGTGAGTGGTGAGATTTCCAGCAAAGAGGGAGGGAGAGCAAGGAGGAGAGCAGAATGGATGAGTGAAACTCAGAGAAAAAGAGCAGCAATGCGATCCAGTGGAATCTATGATTATACTGTTGAAAAACATGCTGAAACCATGGTAAAGAGACCAAGCAGTGTGTACATGTACACAAGTGGGTACATACCGTGTTTGCAGTTGTGGCTTTGTGTGCATAAAAGTGTGTGAATGTGTGTGTTGGCAGGGGTTTGAGGTGGTGAAGGGGAATTTCTCTCGGACTTTCCTTCACGTTGGCTACCATAAGATTGCAGAGATCCCTGCAGGAGCATGCAACATCAGCATCCAGGAGACAATAAAGAGCCGAAATTATCTGGGTAAACACACTTACACACACACACAACTGTATCTAATGGAAGAAATATTTCCAGAATGACAAACACTGGAGTGATAGATGAACATGGGGATTTTCCAGCACTGCAGACCCACAGTGGCCTCTCCATCATCAATGGAAACTGGGTGATTGACAGGCCTGGCGTCTACACTGCTCTGGGAACACAGCTGACATACCGACGACCCAATGAGATCCGCTCTCGCAATGGAGAGTCCATCGCCGCGCCCGGGCCGCTGACTGAGGACCTGCATGTTTATGTGAGATGTAAAATGACACTGACATTGGCAATATTTCATTTGTATTATTGAAATACACAAAGACATATCCAAACAAGACGACTTGCCAGGATATCATTCATCTCTGTTTTGCCTTTTTTTTTTCTTCCACAGTTGATCTATCAGCAACCAGGTCCTAGTATATACTATGAGTACAGCATGCCTTTAAACACACACCCCACTCCTGAGCCAGACACACCTTCTGATATCCTCCCCCTGGGTGAGTGCCCTTACTAACATTAATAAACACACAAACTGTGTTTCAGTGACCCTTAACGTCATTGTCTCATACTCAATATTCTGGTTTGCCCTCTGGGAACGTAACACAGAACAGATGCCCCTGTTTGTGTCTGTGGAACAAGGCTTGTGTGTGTGTTTGGTTAAAATCTGACTGCAATAATAATGCCAATATGTATCATTTTCAGCAAAACTGTCCTGAAAATTTGATTAGGATTTTGATAATATTTGATACCGGCCAGCAGCCAAACCTTGTTCTGGCAAGAAACATTTTATCGCACACTGAGACAATAATCGGTCACTAGGGCCAGATTTTATTTCATTACCTAATATTAAGTCTTCACTAAAAAAACAGATTGATTTGTATCTGCAGAAACTGGCAACTAATTGCTTCTTATTAAAAGATCTCTCAAATTGTGACCCACCCAAAGTACACATTTTATACATTACTCTCATTATTATGATAGTAAGTACATTCCAGGTTTGTATACCAGGCGTATAGATCTTATAACTTCTTGCCCGGGTGTCCCCAAACAGCAACTTTTAAATAATATTGTCAATTAAAACTTAAAACGACAATAGTATCCTGTTTGATCTGTGAGAGATAGCTGGTTCTGTTTCACCGCAATTAATTTATTCAGCTGTACACAGCTCTTGAATTAACTTGGTGCATTGCAGGACATGCTGACAGAGGTACTCTTTGGTACTTCTTGAGCATGAATACACCAAAGATCTGCTAAGAAATAGTGCATTTAAGGATTTTGGACAGAGTGTACACACTAGAACAGTCCTGAAAACCATCTCATTAGCCACAGTAAGTAAAATCACCTGTGTGGGTTGGGGTGCTGGTCCTTAAATACTTATTATTAGTGATATTATTCAAGTTGTCCCACTCTCAGACTTCCACATTGTTGTAGCTGAGACAGAAGAGAGGGTGGGCCGAGATGACAACAGCAACAATAATATCATCAAGGAGACACCTCGTCCCAACCAGGTTTCCTCTGACTCCGGTGTGAACTCTGAACCTCGGCCCGTCTACACCTGGATAAAGACTGGACACACGGAGTGCAGCACAACCTGTGGCACTGGTGAGACGCAGTATGTAATTCAAATATTAGGCTGCCACACTGTGAACTCATTCTTTTCAGATCTTAATTTAGATCTCAGATCATTAAGGAGTACAAGAGTAAAATCTACACTGCAGAAAAGACAAAAAGCATACAAGATAACAAAATCAAAGATGGTGCACTATATTACAAGTTTTACAATTATATCTATCTTAGACAGCTGTAACTACTAAGGAGTTGTCACACTCCCAAAGATTCTCTGTGATTGATGAAAACAATTTTATGTCCTGTCAACATATATATCTGTATATGCTTTTGCAGATAAACGCAGAATGTCTTGTGATTGACCTGCATCTTTTCCGTGTGTGTGTGTGTGTGTGTGTGTGTGTGTGTGTGTACCAGGCAAGCGTCAGGTGCTCTGGGAATGTGTTGAGCAGGACTCCCAGACGACTGTTCCTGCTGACTTTTGTGATCCTGCCACTGAACCAACAAGCCGGGAGGAGGACTGCAACACCCAGCCCTGTCCTGCATAGTGAGCAAACATACACACCTGATATCCAATACTATTAGTTGTGACACATACACACAATCACATACACACGCACACAGACAGATACACATAATTGTATTAGTTCCACATGGCGCTGTGGCTCTCAGGGTGAAGCCTGATCACTCGCACACATTCCAGCCATAAGTCAGTCAGCAGCCACAGTCAATCACACTGACTCACTTTGGTGTGGCTTTCTTGTGGTAAATACCATCAGATATTACTGTCTCCAAAATGTAGCGAGGCATTAGTGCGTGTGTTTGGTTGTGGCTCTGTCAGCACACAGTCTCAGTGATCCATGATAGTTGTCAGTCTAAAATATATTTATGTTTCTACTGGGAATGCAGCTACAAATCTGAAACTGCTGAAGTAATAGAAGGAAACACGTCTGAACTCATGCACCCAATAAGCCTAATTGTTATAATCTCCTCTTGGTGAAGCTAGACTCTTTTGTAATGCCTCCTTGAGACTGACCACACACAATAACTGTGGTTGAAATGAACCCTGTCTCTCTGCCCTCTGTAATTGGCTTACAGCTGGGACGTGGGGGAGTGGTCCGAGTGCAGCAGGAGGTGTGGGCCAGGCACTCAGCATCGCCAGGTCATCTGCCGGCAGGTCACCCATGTTCATATCAATGGGACGGAGACTTTGGTTATAGTGGCACCGGAGCTGTGTGGGTCGTCTGATATGCCAGTGATCAAGTCTACATGCCAGCTGAAGATTTGCAGTCAGTGGGAGATACGATCGGAGTGGAGCCCTGTGAGAAAAATACCCACTTCATTATTACTAGTGCAAAACTATACGATTATACCTGTGCTTTTAGTAGTTGTGTAGGAAGTATTCATTTATTTGAAAAATGAGCAGCACCACAATGTAAATTGTTCTGCTACATGTAAACACTGAAAACATCAAAAGTGAATCAGAATCTTATACTGTTATATATCTTAAAAGATTAATAAAATTGCTGGGGCATTTTTCAGTTATTTTTAATTCAATTAACTCAAAAAAAAAAAAAGAAACTAATTAGTGATTCCCCTTTGGCAGATATAACAGTTTCAGAGGCTCTTTATTAAAGCCATCTATGAGTGTTTATATTCATGATGTAGGAATGTTCATCCAATTTGTAGGTTGTTTTTATTTCACACACATTATTCTTGCCTAACATCTAACTCACAAAGTTCAGTGGTGTCAGGAGACTGTGTGGGCTGTTCAGAAGTATTCATCCTGTGTTTGCTCAAGTAGTTTATGGTGGATTTTGACATTTGCTTTGCATCATTGTCCTGTAGTAGAAGCAAGCCAATTATCACCTGACTGACTGCTTGACATTTGCATCCAGAATTTGATGATATTTAGCAGCCTCCAATCTGTGCAGTGGCTGCCAAACAGCCACAACCCCATAGCAGAATATTTCCACCCCAGTATAACAGCTTCTGGAGCTGAACACAACTGTTTTTTTCTTCCCACCACCCCGCTCTGTCTCGTTCTCCCACAGTGTTCAGTTCCATGTGGAGTGGGCCAGCGCAGCAGGGAGGTGGTGTGTGTGAGCAACCAGGGGGACGTGGAGGATGATCAGGAGTGTAACATGAACCTAAAGCCAGACACTCTAGAAAACTGTGACATGGGAGTCTGTGCGCGCAGCTGGTTCACCTCCCTGTGGAGCCAGCGGGTAAAACTGAAATAATGTGTGTGTGTGAGTGTGTGTATCTGTAGGATGAGAATGTGACACAATAGTTAAACCGTTTTCAAGTGTCACAGATTAAAAGTATTTGTATCTGTGTGTGTCTGAAAATGTGTTCAGTGCTCTGCAGAGTGTGGTATAGGCAATCACACCAGGGTGGTAGTATGCCTGACGGACCATGTGACTGATCTCCCACTGGACAGTTGTGAAGGTGAACGCCCGCCAGAAGTGACATCATGTGACTCAGGCCCCTGCCAAAATCAGCTGGAGTGGTATACAGGACCTTGGGGTCAGGTAATTCACGTGCATTATACTCATGCACACTAATAAAACACCATCCATTTCAAGCGTCACTTACACCTGTGGGTAATTTAAGTGTTCTGCAGAGTGTGGCAATGGCACACAGACCCGGAGCGTGGCTTGTATTTTCAACAACAATGGTCGAATGGAAGTTGTGGACCAGTTAAAGTGTTCTAGTCGTTCTCAGCCAGACACAGCTCAGCCCTGCAGACTGAAGCCGTGTGGCGTCCAGTGGTACGTCACAGAGTGGAGTGTGGTAAGTGCTCCAAAGTCTTGGTTCAAGCAAATTACATGAATATTTCATTCTCAGTGGCATGGACTTCCCTGCAGATAGTTAACCAAGTGTTGAGATATCAATATCTGAGATGTTTCTACAACCCAAATGCAGTTAATATAATTCTGCAATCCCCTACACAGACTGGAAACATTATGTAAACTAGAAGGCACTGAGAGAGCACAGACCTCTACCAAAGCATAATCTGCACTTATGGTGTAGACTGAACACTGTTGCCCTTTTGTGGTGAAAGAGCAACACTGTCTTGTTAAAGCATTTACCATTATAAGCAATAGGGATTGTCTAGGATTTCTGGACATCTAATCTCACCCAAAATGTAATCCTCTGCTGCTTGGGTAATACCCTATCAAAAAAATGTAATTAAATTAAAAAATGATCGTGATCTGTTCAGTAGTTTTTACATAATGTTACTGGTAGATGGATAAACAAATGAACCGCAGCTGAAAACATAATCGCCTTGGAAAATGTTGAAACACAATTACATTGTGTATTTTAAAAAAAACAAGAGTAGTTTGAGCCAAAGTCCTTCATAGCAAGATCTGATGGTTATCCAAACGATGACATTTAAAGAAGAAGGTTTTTTTTATGCTTTAATATGTTGTTTTCATAATTTTAACTGAATGCCAAAATTATGCTTTTTATTTTTTTATTATAATAATCAAATCTGAACCGTCAGGTGGATCTTAAAAATTTCAAACCATTAAACTAAAACTATTTGCATGCCCAAATGTCCCTACAGGTTTGTAGTTTTTGTGATTTTAAAAAAATACTCTTATTATAATGAACTTATTCAAGTGTGCTCCTGTTGGGCTGTGATGCTGCTACATGGTGTGTAATCTGTCATCTCTATTTCTGTAAACTCTTCAGTGTTCACGCTCCTGCAATGGTGGCTACCGAGTGCGTGAGGTGCGTTGTCTTACTGACAGTATTGTCCCAAGTGACCGCTGTGACCCCAGTTTGATCCCAGAGAGTCGAGAGGAATGCAACAAACAAGCCTGTCTAGCTGAAATAAGTATGTTTGCCAAGCAGTGTTGCACTGAGGCAGTGGTATTGCACAGTGGGTGGTCAGTATAGGAGTCAAAGAAAGGTCAGACAGGAGGAGATTTCTCTGTGATGCTGTCAAAGTGGATAATGTTACAATGCTGAGGATGTTGATTGGAAAACTGCTGGAGGTCTGCACACAATCAAGTTTTTTTAAATTTTCATTTCATGAATTACACATTTTAGTCTTTAAATGCACAGATCAAATTTCATTCTTAATTCATTTTGTTGGGAAAATCTCTGTACACCCAGGTGCATTATGCATTATGTCATGCATTGGGAAGACTGCTCTGTCTGGGAGTGTGTCCACTGTTAAAGCTGTGGGTAAAAAAAAATTAAAAATGCAAACCTTTTTAAAAACAGCTGCAAATTCCTTTGAAAGTTTTCAAGTTTTGTGATTTGTTCTAAACTTAGACTGATTCAGACTCAAGTTCTCAGAGTACATGACTCACACCATTCAATCTGGACTCAGCTCTGAGGGCTTAGGAGTTGGCTTGTAGGAGGCATGAATTAGCACCAACATTACACTGTACACTCCAAGTGGATGAGTGTAATATACAAACATGGACAAAAGAGTAGTAATTGTCCACATTGTTCTTCCTTTCTTTCATAGATCCGTCCTGCAGTGATCAGTATCATAACTGTATGGTGGTGGTTCAGGCCCGACTCTGTGTTTACCCGTACTACAGAGGAGTCTGCTGCGCCTCCTGCTCTCGCGCCCAGAAAACATACCCCAACTCCTTTAAAAACAACCACATCCGCAGGTGATGCTGCACTGTTTTATAATGCCTCAAAAATTAGCACTGTGCTGATGACAACTGGTTTTGTTTGTTTGAGAGTGTCCGTGGTAATCAGCTACTTTATTCCATTTTTTTATTTACAGCTACCACAGCATCATTACTGCTGTTTAAGATCCTGTTTCATTTGATAACAAACTGGTTGAAAAATAACCCAGTGACAAAATTAACACACACACACCTAAACCCTCACGGGATTTTAACTATGCTTAAATCTGTATTTTCAGTCAAAGTGTAACTTTTCAACTGGACCAGTCACATTTGATGATGTACTTGTATATTTATTCTTAATAAAGAGAATATAACCTTTGGTACTTTGCTGTGTTATTATAAAGATCAGAGAAAATATTTAACACTTTGATGTTTAACATGTTTGTGTCTGAACCCTCCACAGATATAATCAGAAAACTCATTTGTAAAATAACTGCTGACTGAGGTATTAAATAATATAAAATTGACACCGCAAGATATTTAAAAGAAAAATGAAAGTACTTAGTGTAAAACATTATTACTGACGCAATAATTAGTTGCTAATTAGCTTAAAATCATAGAGAGTATATAGAATGGACAAAGCTAATGTGACATTTGTGGACTTGCATTTTGAAGCCAGGAGATCGTCTCCCTGTTAGCTGCTTGGAGTCGGAAATTAGATTTGGATATGAAAGGAGGAGTGAAGAGGCAGGTCTGACCCTTGAACCCGAGGCCACTTCTCAATATGTATGAGACTGGAGTTCAGGCCTGGTCTCCAGTCAAACTCACCTCTACATATTAGTCTTTTTGAACCCTAATATCTACCTAGTGATAAATATTTTTCAGCTGCACCACCAGATCACTAAGAAAAACTAAAATTACTTAATTACATTGGTTTGCAGAATGCCTTGTGGAAAAAAGTATTTCATGATTCAATTTTACTTTTACTATATTTGGCTTGGTAGTTTAAAATCTCATTACACATTTAATGGTAAAAAAAAACAAAAAACGCAAGCACTGTTTTTCCTGAGTAACTGTACTTTTGTTACATTTTACAAGATGAAAAAACAGCAGTAACTCAAGTTGGAAACTGAAGATCTGCCTCAACTGATGTTCAAACATTTCATAATTCTCACTTAATTGCAAGAAAGGTGTACATATTCTCACTACACTTTTAATCAATGTAATGCTAGATTCATTCAAGAAAAGATCACATCAGCTTTGTATTCAAGATAGTAAGACCATTGCTTTAATGGGACAGCTGGGCTGACAGCATGTAAAAGGCCATAATTCAATCACGTGAACTTAAAGCACAGAAAGAAACATTAAATGAACACCAATGACAAACGCACATCGCATTCTTTTGTTTCTTATATAACAAATTAAAAAGTAGCACTGGGACCAAAACTCTCTTACATACACACTCTCCCACTTCGTAAGCTATACAGAATCATTAGTAATGTTCCCGAGGTGCTCCGGAGTCGTTCTGTGTCCGTGGATGCAAGGCTGCACTGGTAGGTCCATGCTAGTAGGCTGTTGAGGACGTGTGATAGGAAAACATCTTTAAGGTGAGCCTGGGCCTTTGGCATTGAGGGATGCAGGGTCCACATTCACCAAAAAATATCCATGTATGTCTTGACTAAATTGCTCGGACACCATTACCCCAAAAAACATTCAAGGCTCTCTTTCCATGCTGATAAACTTTAACCCATTCTAATATATATATAGATATATATTTATATATTTATATGAACAAAAATGGCAGCCACCTGTATTTTTGGCTTTTTTTCTTGATAGCTCTTTTTTGCTTTGTCCTTGGCAGAGGGGACCAGACAGTCAGATGTTAATGTTACGTAAGAGTTTAATGATAAGCTCTAAAAAGAAAAAAACTTGTTAGCTCTCTCCCGTTATTGTCCTAAAACTGAACAATCACCACGTATACAAGTCAGTTTCAAAAAATACTATGGCAAGAGACATTTTTCACCTAAATTTTATCGTGAACAACAAAAAATATATTTCCCTCCCCCTCCAATTTGTTCAGCTTATCAAATGCAATAACTGGTCTGTTTTTTTGTTGTTGTTGTTGTTGTAGCATCGTACCAACATTCACTGATTTCAATATTGTAGAAGTTGTACAAATACATAAATACAGTAGGTTACAATACAGTAAAAAATACAAAATAAAGTTGATATAGTTTTTTTTTTTTCTTAAATGATAATTTACCAGAGGCAAACCCAGAAACGGATCTTTGACACTAGGCAAAAAACACTAGAATTACCCCCTGAGGTCAAATGATAAGAGAATAGCCATGTCTCAAACCAGAGCTTACTCCCAGATAACTCACTACTTTCTTGTAATTTGCAAGTAGTGTGCTATGTACAGGACTATAGGCAAAATGTGGGTGTCCTGTGTGACATAGTTAATGTGTACTATGCAAGTGCACTAGTTTGGGTGTTATTACTAGCGAGACATTAAGCTACGGAAAAACGTGAAGGCACAATTATCAGAGGCAGAACATACCTCGAGAATCAAACAACAGTTGTGGTATCGAGGGAGTAAGATTCAAAAGAGGGGAAGGAACAAGAGGGGAAATAAAAGTGTACAGTTTAAGGTGTGGTTCAGGTCTGAAAACTACGAGGCAGTGAATCAAGTTAAGGCCAAATTACTTAAGATCGTCCAATCAGAACGTTCTGACAGTAAAGATGATATTAGACCTGACAAATCAGAGATTTGCAAAAAAATATCAGTCTGAATCCAGGACTTGTTCTCTATCTCGTCATAGCCTGGCTCGCTACATTGGATTCTTTTCCCCCTCAATGTTAAGTCAATTCTATTAAACAAGGCTTTTTTGCTCTTATTTCAGACGTTGTTATTACGCACAATAATGTATAAATGTATGTTACAAGAATATACATGGGCTTCAGTCTATAATATCTCAGTAAGGAGTACATCCAAGCATTTAGGGTTTAGGACTTTGGCTTTGAAAAGTTAGTCTACATATGCACAAATATGAAACACACATATAAAATGCACCATAGAAAAAAAAGGACATAATAAAGAAAAAATGGAAATGGACTAAATGGCTCACACACTGATCTGTCACTTACAACCACTCTCACATGGAGAACCATTTCCTCTGAAAACAAATCTTTTAAAAAAAAAAAAAAAAAAAAAAAAAA
>OOFC01012971.1:0-15965 GCA_900323345.1 Pseudochromis fuscus | reverse complement strand
AAAAAGGAGGGGAAAGAAATGTTTTCAAGTTTCACCTTTTCAAACCCTTCACACTGCGTCTGTAATCACAGACTTGTTCAGAGTCGAGAAGGAACGAGAAATACAAAAATGAACAAAGACTGGGGTTTGGAGGGCTTCAAGGGGTAAAAGTTCAAGTTTATCATTCCTCATGTGCAAGTCAATATAAAAATGCTACAACTCGTACGACACTTTTGTCAACAAGACAGGTTCAGGGCAGGCCAAGTCCCCTTGTAGTTTGCTAAATAAAAAAGGGGCTTGGAAATTGGCAGGCCAGCTTGCTCATCAATGATGCAGTGCAGCGTCTTTACTGCACTGTGTTTTCTTCTCTAGCTCTTCACCTCCTTCGTCTAATCCACTCACGTGAAGGAAGAGCAGTCTTGGGAGTCTGCCATCCTTTGTCTCTTCTCTCTTGTGGCAGAAGAACCATCTCCCTGCTCTACTCTCAAACGCCAGTCCTCATTCTTCCATTCCTACGACTTCTGCTTAAGTTGACTGTCCCGTTCATCGAGTTATCCTCCTCTGTGTGTCTCTCACTCGCTGTCAGTCTCTAGGTCTGAGTCAGACCACTGCACCGGTGTCAGTTTTCCATGCCGCTGGGCATACTCAATGACTGCCGTGTAGCAGAAGTAGTACTGGTCCCAGGTCTGAATGCTGAAAGCCCTCTGTGTACGCATTCGCCGCACCGTCTGGCGGATATCAACTGTGCCGATGTCCTCTAGCCGAGACAGGCAGATGTCCAGTGTACAGAATGTACCTGAAAACAAAGTGGGGGAGAGCGAGATGCAGACGTTACACTAACAAACATGAACAGACTAGTAGGCCACAGTGAAGAATGAGCAACAGAGGAATACCTCAAACTGAATGCAACAGACATTTAGTAGCCATCTGATCAGACACACATATCTCATTCTTGATAGAACCTCACTTTGCCTCCACACAGGAATAAATGGCACAAATTCAAGAATATGGTGGCACTACTCAACAGTTTTAAATAATCTTTAAATATGATACTAATCTGAGACTGGTTATCAATCCTCTATTGTTTTTTACTGTCCAGAACAGGTCCATAGTTTATGGAGCACTGGCATCTGGTATCTCATACTTGCTCCTGAGGTTCAACCTCCAATTTCAGACTATCTTCACCGTGTAAGAACAACAACAAGTGCTTGCACTGCTTGTTGTGCCCCCATTGAAATAGCACACTACATCTTAATTAACCACAGTTCATATTCAACTACTTATGTAAGGACCACACCTTACATCTTGGAGCTCTGACAGTAAGTATCTACCTGTGCGGCCGATGCCAGCACTGCAGTGCACAACCACAGGGGGGCCCCCTGGAGACCCCCTCCAGCTGGATCCCAGGCTCTGGACAGCAGCCTCCCTCCTCTGAAGGACATGTTCACGAAAGTCCAACATAGCAGAAGCACTCTTCGGCACCCCAAAATCTGGCCAGCTGACATAGAGGTAGTGACACACTTCCCGTCTCTCTCCAGACTAAGGAAAGGTCAGACAGGTTCATAGGAGAATAAAATAAGATATTAGCCTCTCACATAAGAGATCAAACTCACAACAGAAAGTCCTTTTGCAACGGGCAAACAAAAATTGGTGTGATTTACCTGTGTGTTGTAAAGTTCAAGATGGGAGAGCTTAAAGTCCTGAAACACCTGGATGTGTGTGTTCCTGACCAAGAAGTATCCGTGCTGCTCAGTCCTGCCTTCCTCCAGAGGCCAGTACTGACCACATTTGACACGTCCACGCTCCACCACCCTGAGACACACACAGTGAAACCGTTGTCATCCTATTCTAAACCTATGTATGAAGTATTATTTACTTCATCACTTAAAGTTAAACTGCATGTAAGTTTACGTCAGATATGTGAAGTGGAGTCTCACCTGGTTGTCATTACAATGATAAGTACCATCTGTTCCCACACCATCCGCCAGAAGTCACCAAATGTTTTTGGCAAAGGACCTGAGGGACACAAAAGTCTGTCAGGTCATGGAAACAACAGACTATGTCTTACTAACGGCTGAGGGGAAGAAAGACATGTGCTGCACAAAGAACAATAGTACTGTTCAAAATTGTTGGGCGCTATAGATATTTAGGCTCCTCGCAGTTCATTAGGCCGGCATCTGAAGCACACCATAAAGATCTTGCATTACAACTACGTGATGCTATGGATCCCTGGAGGTATGATCTTAACATGGATTTTGTTAGAGAGCCCAATTTCAACATAAACTGTGGCTAATTTTCAGAGATAGTTGGAACAAAGCACCATGAAAAACAAGTGCAAGTGTATATAAGGGTGAGACTGGTCACACCAAATACGGATTGTTTAAATTTTTTTATTTTTTTTATATTTTAACTTAACTGATAAATTAAAAGTAAGAATCTCAAAACATTAAACATTTGTACAATATGGTTTGAAAAGGTCTGACAGAGCGGGGCAGGAGTTCATGTAAGCAGTTGCTCACCCTGAGTAGCAATGTAGGCGTTGCTCCTCTTGTACCCATCCATGAAACTGGCATTAATGTAATCTGATGTCTGTAAACCACATACAGCAGAAGAGGTGTGAGATATACTGCTTGGTGTTAGGATCTACTGCCTCCTGTAGGCAGACCCTGAATATTACTATTAATAAAGTCAATAATTGTAACTTCACACTAAAGTCCCACTAACAAAAACTTACAATATAAATTATATTTTATGGCTTCTTCAGGTCCTTTAGTTCATGAGATTCCTTTACTGCTAATTCCCTGCTGCTAATACAACATCAATCTTCCACATTCGTATCTAAAAGGAAAACTTTGTTGCCTCCTAAAGTTAAAATCAGGAAATATACAAACAATATTAATGTTTCTAAGTAGTAACTAATGTGCTCTTATAAGAAGACTGAAGATAAACTGAATGTGATTGGGACCGACACCAAAGTCAACTGTAATATTTACAAGCATGTCTTTATTCTGAAAAGTAGTAACATAGATGTACTTCGATCAATTACCTCATCCTCATCATCACTGAGCTGACAGAGTCGTACTCGTGACTGGTCCAGGCAGAGAACATCGCTGTACCTGTTCTTGATTTGATTGGACAGTTTTCTGTGGAGGTAAAAACAGAGTTTCTGGTTTAGGTTTCCTGATGGATTTAAAGTACGAGCTGGTGTGTATCCCTCACATAGGTTTTCTCCACCAGCAGAGACAGAAATACGTAAATAATGACTTTTAAGAGTCTTACTTGGAGTAGTCAAAGGTTCCTGCTGGTGGCTCCTTGCGGATTTCCTCATACTCCTGATAGATCCCCTTCTTCTTCTTTCTCTTCACATGCTCCACCAGCTCGTGCACCGTCATGCCTCCCTGCTCTGGCACGTGAACGGACACCTCCATGCAGCGGTTCTCATCATCATCATCATCAGGACCCCATGATGAGGACAGGGGCGGGGACTGTGAGGAAGGCTGGTTGGGTGGACGAGGCAGAGATTTCTGAGGCAACGGAGGGACCCCTTCTTCCTCTTCACCCTCCCCATCTTCTACCTTTATACCCTCATTCTGAGACCTATTGGCAGAGTCTTTTGCCTTGTCACCCATCGCATCCCCATCAACTTTCTGGGAAAGTGGTGTGTCAGGGGGCGTGTCTGACTGGGGGGGAGCCTGGCCGCCGCGACCATTAATGTTGGCATTGGGGCTGGAGCCACTAACAGCCATGTTGGCTGCGCTCACCGCTGAGCCATTCCAGTGTTGGTGGTTCCCCTGCGACCTGTCTGCAGGAGTATTTGGGCTCTGTTGGTACTGGCCTAGGCCTCGAGTCCTGCCCTCCACTACACCGCAGTGATTGTGGGGGTTAGCATTGCTATCGTCATAGCAGTTGGAATTAGCCACGGCCAGCTCAGGACCCAACTGTGTGTTTATGTGGGTGTGGGACAGTGTTGCTCCTGCACTTGTGTTACTGTACTCTAAGCTGTAAGAGCGCAACAGACTTCCCACACAGTCATGTGTGTCATGTTCTTGTGTGTCACCCTGAACAGTGTTAGTGTGTACGTTAACACACGACTGGATCCAAGCCACGTGGCTGTACTGGGATGTGCCCCCCAGGTGTTCAGGGAGGGAGGACACTGGGATGTGACTGGCCAACTCGTGAGCTTTCACTGTGCACACCTGATTAGTGGAAAAGAGAGGAAACACATTCTGTATATTGGACAGTACACGTGGTACACAAAGGGATGTGAATGTAGACTAAAACAGACATACCCTCTCTCTTAGCTTCTCACGCACAAACAGGCGGAGGACTGCAAAAGGTGCTCGAAACCACAGAGGTGATGAAACAATGAAGACACATTTTAAACGAGCTGGAAACGCTCCCTGGGAAATACAAACATCCAGAGAGAAATTACACAAACGCTTTTTAATATCTGAAAACAAACAATTACAAGGCAGATGCAGGGGAGAAGAAAAAAGGATGTTTCTTCTATTTACCTTGAGCAAATTGAGAATCTTGACACACAGCTCATAGTCAAAATTTCCATAACTGGAGTTGGTCATGTCGTAAATAAATATGAGTCCGTCTCGTTGAGTTTGTAAACTGAAATGAAATAAAGAAGACTTTTACATTAAAAGCACAGGAAGAGGATCAAACATAGCTTGCCTTAACATTACACTTTTAGCATAATTTAACACATTCTTTTGTATGTTTTAAGAAAAAGTTTGGACTCTTGTGTCTGTGGTTGTACCAGAAAGATATATTTTCCTTTTTATGTGCTGGGTTGCTCTTTCTTCACAAGTCGCTTGGTGACTCAGTGATGGACTGATACTGATTTGTTTCACTTAACTTTACAACACCGATAAAATTATGCTCTAAATTTTGTTTAGACTGTACTCTTTTGGTTCCTGTTTCTTGTATTTTGTACAAGTTTGATTTAATTTCTCCCCCAAAAAAACAACAAATGACAGAAAAAAGGACACTTGCCAGAACGAATACATATCACAAATATCATAAACAACAAAATATCATAACAGTTAACGATATTTTGAAAATAAAACAATTCTTTGTAATAAAGTTAAAATCAGAATTAGAAGAAGTCAGAAGCTAAAATGAAAAATTTAAACAACAATTTAAAAGAAAAAGAATAAAGAATAAGACAGAATGAAACAACCACACGAACAACAAGGTGAAGAGCAAATGGCTAGGGCTTTACCTCTCTATGGCTTTGTCCAGCTGATAGATGATAGCCTGCAGCACAGCTTTGTGGGTGGTGACGTCTGGCCGATGGAGGCGGGCAGTAAAGAGTGCAAGAGCAGCACCCTTTGCATCACGGCCAGGCTGGGAGGAACATCAGCAGGTCATTATATTCACCATTGCAAATTAATTCAGCAAAAACATCAACTCTACTCCATTTCTGCACATGCACCCACACTTCTTTATTAGCAAGCACATGCATCATTTTCTGTGTATCCTTAAGTGTGTGCAATAACCTCACCACTCACCAGGACTGTAAATTTCCCACTCAGCAGCTCAGAGCGTAGGGGCTCCTCGTCAGGGTTTATATTGATGATCCCCTCTTTGATTCTTGTGTTCTAAGTTTCATACATGATGAGATACAGGACAGGAGGAAGTTATTAGCTTGCAGGTAAACTGGCATTTAAATTACACAGCACAACAAAACCATAATGTCTTAGATGTAGTTATTAGTCTGTTTAATAATAGACCTGTTAATCCATTTATAAATAATAATAGCAAGCAGTGCATGAATGCTAGTGGCTGACGAGTTCTTTGCTTTTGTCACACATTGTGCCTTCAAGTTTTATTCTATTTGTTCAACCACAGATATACAGCAACTGTGCAAAATACAGCTTTATAGCCATAGCTTCATTATATATAAAATAAATAAATAGGATTAGAAATGTAGCATTTGTTCCTGGAAAGTATGTATTTCTTTTAAAAATTACATTTTATCAATGCTTGCAATATTATATCCGAATGCTTTTTGGATTTGCATTTGAATCTCATCTGAATTGTTTTCTCACTGTTTAAAATTGAACAAAACAATGTCAATTCATTGCCTTTGACTCACTGCTTAACAGCTTACAAAGGCTTAGAATATATCAGATTTATCATTATGACAAAAATTGGACAACTGCGTAACTATCAATACATGATACATGACCTGAAGAAAACATTCACAATTCAAGTTGCTTTTGCAATATCAGTCAGATACTTTGCAGATGCAGTTCCCATGGTGTTGTGTGGACGACTAAAATGGCAAACATAAGTCTCAGTTTTGTCATCAATAAAATCAATGGGGTACCTTGTATGCCTGGAATAGATCGATGGCTCTGGAGACGTCAAACTTGCGGGCCATAAGAAACTTGACAGCTGTAGGTTGGGAGACGAGCCCAGCACTGTGAGGTTGCTCCCTGCTACGCACCTCACTCAGGAACTCCTCCACAGCCTGGACAGACATGGGAGAAGAGATGGAGGGGGGTGATAAGTTGTGTGTTGAGTGTGTGGATGAGAGTAAAAGCAGAAGAAGAAATTGTGCCAAATACGTCAAAGCTTAGAATTTAGGAAGCAGAGCAACAGGAAGATACACAAATCTGTCAACTTCCTCAGAATTGGAGGTCTTTCCTTGCCAAAGTTACAATAATGTGCGATACAGATGGTAGCAGCAGGCTGTGCCACTGGAAGATGCCGTGGATGAGAGCACCCATATGCCAAGACACAAGAGCCAGTTTGTTTTTTTTTTCCCTCCAAATGAACCAGTGAGGAACCAGAAAACCAGTGAGGGGAGTGTATATGAATGGGAAAATGATCAACCCATCAGCTACATGAAAAAAAACACAAAACCTAAGTGTATGTAAACATGACTTCTGTATACACATGAAGAACAAAGAATTGGATATCTAGTATTAAAATTCCCTATGACTTTTTTTGTAAACAAGTGTTAAGTCTCCTGGAGCATCTTGTCTCATGATCAAGTCTGTTATTAGATGAAGGCCTAAACAAGAGAGCACACATTTGACACTGGGTCTGTGAAAATAGCATCTCTGTTTTTTTCTGAATGTGAATATGTACTACATAACAACCAGACATTGGCAAATTACTGTGTGCAATGCAGAAAGAGTATTCTTTTTTTTTTTAAAAATTTTACACAGCCACAATGCCTGAACCTATAAAGTACTGTGTCACTGAGACATAGCCTTACATATAAGTCAAGACTGTCCTGGGTGTAATGCTGTTACTAGACATACATTCAGGTCTAATGTATACATACATGCACTCAAAAAACCCAACCAACACCTGGTCACAGCAACAGACACAAGGTGTTAAATCAAACCCTGGTATTCGCATAAAAAGGGACGATGGCTAACTTTGAGCTGGATGTAGTACTGTACTTGCAACAAGGGTCTGACTAGATATTTGTCAGATTTTGAGAAACCTGGTAAACAATATATTTCATATTAACACCAGTAATTGATCATCAGCCTCAGGATGATAGCTAGCCGTGGTGAGAATGATCCAAGACGGCAACAAGTCGTCGATTTCAACAGCGAAAGTGAAATCTACAAACGTGTTGGAGAGTTATGTTAGCTATCAAAAAAACAAACCTTCCGTCAAGCAGTTTATCTCTGATCAGTTAACCTTCAAAATCAAGATTAGATAAGAAGCTGTAAAACAACGCTGTCATCGGAATCGCTGCGTGACATCTGATGCTTGCTATCAATGTCAGGCCCACCCCTTTTACTAGAAAGTGATGGCAACAACAATGCTAGGAACCGGGGGATCGTTTCTATGAATCCTCCACCGTAAATCCGAAAGACAGGACGCTGCTAGTTACTTGGCTCACACCAAACACTCACGTAGAGAGTCACAGTCTTGGTCTTTCTTCACAGTGCCACGTTATATAATGGCATTCGACAATAAAGGCAATCATTGGTGGGGTCATTTATAACCTTTACCACTTTGTCCAGTACCAGTTTTAACGCCTGGCGAGGCAGCTGTCGAGGAAATTCCCTGCAAGTCAACAATAGCTGTTAGCACTAGCTAACTGCTAGGTTACATGTGGTAGCTGGATGGCTAAAGGCACTAGCAGCCGCAAGTATGGGGCTAACCGGAGGTAATGAAGTATCTCTAGTAAAAGGATTAGCAATCTGAATATACCTATGCGGTCCGCGTAAAGCTGTGTAAATAACGGAGTTAGTATTCAAGATGCCGGTTAAATGATCCCTTCTACTATTAGCAAACGCCATCATGCTAAGACACATGCTAACTGCTGTCAGTCACACCGGAGTCAGTCCGGAGGGTGCGAACGGGCCAGGGCTGTTTACTACACCACATCTTCCCGGGCAAAAATAACGTGACAAAATATATGGAAAAATCGCCAGTTGAAGAAGAAACTGAACGTGACATTTGTACACACTGAACACGGTGAGAAGATGAGGGGAAAAAGAGAGAGAGAGACCCTTACCAGCTGCTCCTGAGTTGTCAGGGCTTCCGCCATCTTGAAGCCTCCGCAACGTCGCAGCGGGCGCGCCCACCAGCCGCTCGCTCACGACATACACCCCGAGACAGACAGTGAACCCCCGCCCACCCTGCTCCACTTCAAATATTATACTCAGTTTACTACAGACATTTAATTAACTGTGTCTCTGAAGCTGAATAATAATAGTTTAAATATTATACTCAGTTCACTACATACATTTAATTAACTGTATGTGTTTGTAAATCTTAAAATAACAGTTTAAATATTAAACTCAGTTTACTATTTAATTGTGTGTCTGTGAATCTTAATACAGTTTACTACAGATATTTTATTAACGGTAATGCCAACGTAATGTCATGGTCGTTTTTCTCAATGACCTTAGAATAAGGCTGGTTAGAAGAGTATGGCTTGAAATAAACTTCAAAAGGACAATCAGCTCTCTAGGTGCCATACTTTCAGAGATATGTGTGTTTTAATTAGCTTAAAGCTATTTAGTGTGAATCTTACGTATTAAGAGTCTTATAGCAAACATTTTTCCAGTTCTGCCCGTTACTAATGGGTCTCAGTTCCCTAAAATTTGGAAAATCTGAGAGGTCAAGAGAAATTCTTGGTTGATTTGACATGGAATGACTCTCAAATTGTCTGACCCTAACATGAAATACTTCTTCTATTCACTTTTTTATTCCAAAAGTCTTCACGAGTCATCATCATGTATTTATTTGGTACAAATCCGTTCCATCTGTGTTTGGTTAGTGTCAGTCTTGAAGTGATATGATATAGGGAATGACTTGATAAAATTTTTCTTTAAATGTCAGCTGACCTGCGAGTTTTTGTTTGTCTGTGATCTCTGTACAGTTCTGTTCTGCAGGAGACTGACTTAGAGTTCAGATGTGACTGTGGAGGACAGACTTCAGGCCAGAGATCTGACTTTGCAATGCTGCCACTGTGTGTGACAGCACATCCATCATAAATAATCATCTGACCCGTGTGGTTTCCAAACTGTGGTCCACTGACCCCTCAGGGTTTCTTCAAATTCATGACAATCTTTTAACCGTCTCCACATTCTCTTTCTACTCAACATTTTCCTTTTTCAAATATTTTCTTGCAGAGTCCTCATACTGCATCTCAGATATATTCACTTCATGATGTACTACCCCTAGAGAAGGTGAAGGACCCTTTATGACTGCACAGAGACCTGATCGTGTCATCAAAGCAGGTAAAAGATACACTGACAACACCAGAGAATAAACAGAAACATTGGGATGATGTCATCTCAGTGTGGCCAGTGAACCCCCTCTTCCAGGATGTCACGTTGGTGCACTGTCACCTCACAGCAGGGTAGGGTTCCCAGTTCAGACTTTTTTATGTGGAGTTTGCATGTTCCCCCTGTGCCTGTCTGTGTGGGTTTCCTCCGGGTGCTCTGATTTCCAGTGTTCAAAGACATGCTACTTAGGTTCTTACATTCATTCTTAAAATTTGAATTAAACTTACTTTGAATTGTTAACCTGTCTGACTCTTAGTGTCCTTCTGGGTCCAACTTCTTCCAATAAACTAATCATCAGCAGATAAATTTATCTCCACCATTTATCCCGAATATGTTTGTTAAAAAAGTCTAAAGTAATCTACCATTAAACAGACATTATGTAATGCTATTTCAGTGATTTGAGGCAGTAAATTACATCTACTCCCTATAAATTTCAAAAACAACTGAATCTGAGTTTTTGGTGTGTTAAGATACAACTTCATAGCTTGAGTCTCATTTTGATGTATGTTTCAAAAGAAAAGAGGCATGTTGATACTTCTATTCCCCCTTTTTTCCCCAGATATAAATGTTAGTTAACTCAGTGTTTGTTCTGTTTCTTAAAAATTTATAAATCCAATATGCAAAATAAAATCACAATGTACCTTCATACTATTTCCATATCTGTATTAAACTGTGGTCCTGGAGTTACAGACAGCAGAATTTTATAAAATACAATCTTCGCAAGTATACTTAAATTTAGTATTACTGTTGCCATGGCGGTAGCAGTAGGAGCATTTAGTAAGTATAAGTAAGCTTTAAGATGTAAAAGCAGAAGAAGAAATTGTGCCAAATACGTCAATTTAAGATAAGTAAGCTGGTAGTAATTATTACGTCTATGTTCGTAGTAAGAGATGGGAACCTTAGTAGGCGCATCATGTGTTCCGTCGGACTGTTTTAGTGAAACACAAGGGTTCCGCTCCGGCGGTATTTTTGATTCCTGATTTGTTTGCTACTGTCCAAAATAAATGTTTTACTTAGCAACCAAAATAATCGATTCGAGACTGACTTTTGTTTTTATTTGTTTTAATACACATCAAATATAGTTTATAAGAGTTAAATTAGTGTCATGTTAGTTAACATACACTCACTCCGGCGTTTGTCAACACCACTACAACTTCTTCAGGATGAGCTCCACGGGTCACCTGAAGAAGAGAAGCTACATGGGACAGCATCAGGTCAAAAAGAAAACAAGGTACGTTCAGGTAACAGTAATATAGAAATATAACCATATCCTTCTTATTACCTGGAGACATGTTGTCAGTCATAAGTGAAACAAATCTGCACATTTGTGAGCACAGCTTCCAGCCTCCTGATGAGCCACCAGACCGAGACCGACTGGAGCAGAAAACCTGCTCAGACAAAACAAACAAATCACAGAACGTTAGCAGGAACTGTCACATGGTGAGCTTTTCTTTTTTTTTCCCTTATTGTCATCTCATTTATTTACAGATCAAAAATGAATGTGTTGTCTTTTTATCATTTTCTATCTTAGGGTGGAGGAGCTGTGTTTTTGTTGGGGGAGTCCACTTTAGCTCTAGATGAAGAGATGCTACAGGTGCCAGATGCTGTCGACCCTGTGAAGCTTGTAAATGCTGGTTCAGCATTGTCCAACAGACATGTCCAAGAAGAAGAACCAGCAGCATCATCAGCTGCCTTCGCCCTCCCAGGGCCCCTTGCTCCGGTTGCACATAATAAAAACAAGAGTGACCCGATGAAGACCGGGGACACAGCACTTCTTCAGCCCACAGACCAAGGACCCCAAAGATCCCATGGCCCTCAGGTGGAAGTCTGTGAGCGTACAGGGGATTGTGACAGACCTGGATGGACAGATGACTGCAAAGACCTTGCTCAGAAGCTTCTCTTCAGTGAGGACTCTGAAGAAGTGGAGCATGCTCAGAAAACAGAAAACAACCATTCAGAGCCTGTTCCTGCCTGTGTCAGCGCTCTGCCTCGTCAAGAAAACAGTCCGCAAGCAGGCAGTTCCAGAAAGTAAATCTTAACTTTAACATTTTTGTCAAGTTTCTCTTTAATTTCCGTTATCTGCTTCTGTACTTTTTCTGTGAACATCTTCCTTCTTTTCTCTCTGATTTTTTTGTAGTCACATTCTTCAATCCAGAAGAAAAACCTCTCCCTGTAGTAAAGACAAAAGTGGGTCAAGTAATGGTGCTGATCCACCGCTGGATGTGTCCCGGGACTACATCTTGTTCAGTCCCACCCATCTCGCAGCAGCTATGAAAAGGGCCAAACACCAGCGGTCATTACAGAATCAGTCCGTCTCTGTGCTCACAGTCCCCAGTGGCTTAGAGCTCAGTACTCTCAGTGACACATTACCTCAGCCAGGTGAAGTACTTTATGAAGCAGTAAGACCGTGTTTTAAGCTGACATTTGTTCTGATTTACACCTATATATGACATTAGCTGGTGTTTCTGGTATGCACAATAAAATTAGATTTGGCTTTTCAGTGTGAAATCTGCTTTGTTACCATACTTAAGACTCCTGTCAGTAGTTTGGTTTAATGCCATGTGTAAAAGGAGAAACTTGTGCTCTACTGCAGGCATTGCTTTGTGTGCTCCTGTGGAGCAAACTGAAAAACTGCTGTTATCCAGCTGGGGCTTACCAAAGCCCGTCTTGGAGCGCTACCAGAAACATGGAGTGGCTCAGATGTTTGAGTGGCAAGCTCAGTGCCTTACTGTCGGGCAGGTGCTACTGGGAGGTAATCTCGTATACTCTGGTAAGGAACTAAGCATCTCTCTAAAAATTATGTTCGGAGCCAGTCGTTGTTTGCCCATTCTCACCATTTATTCTTGAATTTTCAGCTCCTACCAGTGCCGGGAAAACTCTGGTGTCAGAGCTGCTCATGCTGAAGCGAGTGTTGGAGACCAAGAGAAAGGCTCTCTTCATTCTACCATTTGTCTCTGTGGCCAAAGAAAAGATGCATTACCTTCAGGTGTGGGACAGATGGACAGAAAAGTTATATGCATGTTGTGATGGACTATGTGTCATCTGTTTGTTTGTGTATACATCTCAGTTTAACATATTTGCATCTTAATAGAGTATCTTTGAAGAGGCAGGAGTTCGTGTGGAGGGATATATGGGCAGCACCTCGGCAGCTGGAGGATTCAAATCGCTGGATGTGGCAGTTTGCACCATAGAGAAAGCAAATTCTCTCATTAATAGACTCATTGAGGAGGACAGCATGAGTCTTCTTGGTAATACATTTGTTAGAAATGTGGATACAACCGAAAAATGTGTGGCTTAAGATGACAGAAAATGAATGCCAAACATTAACAAATTGTTGTTTATGAAGTTTGAGAATCCTTTATTCTGCTTTATAAATTAAATTAAATTGGATTAAATTATAAAACTTTGTTGATCTAACTGCTGCGGGAACAAAGGACCTTCAGACATTCTGTGGAGTATCATAGTGTAACACTGTAAACTGAGTGTCTCAATTTTATATTTTTTATATTTTTTTTTCAACAAAACAAATAAGTTGAGGACTTCACAGTGAGCTCTTAGAAACTGTGATTTGTGTTTTCCATTGTTTTCTGACAGACCCCAAATCTAACAGTTGAGTTAACTCAAATAAGAATTCTTGCTAGTTGCAGCCCACATTGTGTTTAAAAAAAAGAAAAACAAAAAAACAAACTCGTAGATAATTTGTGTGTTATTTTTGTGTTGCTAGGTATGGTGGTGGTGGATGAGTTACACATGGTTGGAGATTCTGGAAGAGGATACCTGCTGGAGTTACTCTTAACCAAAATCCGCTACATCACACAGAAGCAGAACAGTACAGGGTTTGTGTCCATTAGTTGGTCTATTTTTTTGTTCTTGATGTACAGTTTTTAAAAGTAATGCCATGTGTTAATTAGCCCATCTTTCCACAGGTCTCTTTCTGAGGGTGTACAGATAATAGGCATGAGTGCCACTTTGCCAAACCTCTCCCTCCTGGCTAGCTGGTTAGGTGCAGAGCTTTACCAGACAGACTATAGACCCGTACCCCTGCAGGAGCATCTCAAAGTGGGCTGCGACATCTATGACAAGACCCTCTCTGTAGTTCGGCAGTTCACCCCCGCACTTCACGTTAAGGTAACTGAGACCAAGTGTAATCCGGAGATGATCTGATATGTGTGTTAGCAATTGATGCCGACTTCCTCATGAACAGTAATATGATCATATCTTCTTTTTTTTGTTTACTTAAAGGGTGATGATGACCACATAGTGAGCTTGTGTTATGAGACAGTGAGAGAGGGCCACTCAGTGCTGCTGTTCTGCCCATCAAAGAACTGGTGTGAAAAACTGGCGGACACCATCGCCAGAGAGTTTTATAACCTCCGACATACTTGTATGTGAAATTTTGATATGTATTTAAACTAGCAGAACATTCCCCAAGACATAATCCATGTTTGATCTCCACCAAACCGTCTAGATTGGCATTATAGTCCTGCATGTGTCTGAAGATTTAGATAAAATCCATTAGTGTGTGACAAAGTTATGTGTTGTACCTGAAGAGCTGAAAAAGAAGTCACGAAGAAGTGAAATTGCATAAAGAACTGTGTCTAAAATTTTAGATTATGATGTCCTTGTAATGTTAGATTGTCAGGGTGAAGCGGAGCCTCAGCCGGTGTGTCTGGATCAGGAGCAACTAGTGGACGTAACAGCCCAGTTGAGACGAACTCCAGCCGGTTTAGACCCCATCCTGCAGCGCACTGTGCCGTGGGGGGTGGCCTTCCACCATGCTGGTAAACACATTCATGCAACTCTTTAACTACAGCAAACTCTGAACTCAGTATAGCTTTTTTTTTTCTTTTTTGAGAATGTAAATAAGATGGTGTTGAGAATGTAAATAAGATGGTGTTTGCAGGTTTGACATTTGATGAGCGCGACGTGTTGGAGGGAGCTTTTCGACAGGGCGTGGTCAGAGTTCTGGCTGCCACCTCTACTCTCTCTTCAGGAGTTAATCTCCCAGCTCGAAGAGTCATCATCCGAACCCCTACTTTTAATGGTCACCTGTTGGACCCGCTCACATACAAGCAGATGGCAGGACGTGCGGGGAGAAAAGGAGTGGACACTACAGGTATGAAGGAAAGAGGGTGGCAGAAAGAGAGAAGTGATCATGTTCTGTTATTTGTTATTTTGGGTGTCTACCGTCTTTTATGAACAATCACAGTCATTATTGTTCTTCTCTAGGTGAAAGTGTGCTGGTGTGTAAGCAGGCAGAGCATCAGAAAGGTATCAGTCTCCTTAAGGGTGCTCTTCAGCCAATCAGCAGCTGCCTGGTGAAAAGGGAGGGCGACGGTGTTACTACAAGCATGCTACGAGCCATCCTGGAGGTTTGAATAATACCAAAATTAAAATGGAAATAGTGAAAATTTTAAAGGATGAGAGAGACTCTTGTGTATGCATTAGTTATCATCACACTATTTCCGCTGATGTGTGGTTGAGGTAGTTTACGTCAGCGGCAAACGAGCAGCTGCATCAGGCTGTCTATAATCATTTTTTATCTCTTCACATCATTCCCACTGACAGATAATTGTTGGAGGTGTGGCCAGCGCTCCACAGGATGTGAGGTTGTATGCATCGTGCTCTCTTCTGGCAGCCAGCATGAAAAGTGACAGCAAAAGAGAATCTACTGAAGAGACTAACAAAGGAGCCATTGAGGCCTGTGTTGAATGGCTGATGGAGAATGAATTCATTAGTATCCAGAAGGATGGACAAGGTGATGCCACAGTTTTGTTATTATCTACCATGATAATTCTTTGCTTTATATCTCTGCTACATGATGATTAGACCTCCTGTAAATTGAAGACCCTCTGGTATCAACTTATATTTAACAAACTATGAGTTCTTCAATCAGTGTACGCATGTAAAGACGAGAAACAATGCGCATAGTTAATTATTATTTGTTTTGATTATAGTTCACATATCACTGAAGCCTGAATGTAAGTTTTTCTCACATTTTTCATTACATTAAAACTGTACATCCTCTTATGTCTCTGCATGTCCAGATGAGCGCTACTGTCCAACCCAGCTCGGTGGTGCCACGCTTTCCTCCTCCCTCTCTCCTCCTGAGGCCCTGGGAATATTTGCAGATCTTCAGCGGGCCATGAAGGGCTTTGTACTGGAGAATGATTTGCACATTCTTTATCTGGTATACATATTATA
>OOFC01012970.1:2684-46246 GCA_900323345.1 Pseudochromis fuscus | reverse complement strand
TATTAAAACACCAAATACACTCCAAATACCAATACTCAGACTGCACTGTGAATTACCTTAATGTAGTTATTTACTATTTTAATTGTATTTCTGGAGAGGTTCATTAAAATGAAACACACACACACACACACACACACACACACACACACACACACACAGTCCGCTAACCGTCATCTTTGAATTGATTGTGAACTTAGCCATTCGCTCATGTATCGGCAGGGCGATGCATGTCTGCTGATGTCAAGAGCAGGTTTAATAGACCTAGAGCAACAACAACTGGGTGAGTTTGTTTTATGACCCAGGAGGGGGTTGGGTTCTCCATATTTTCTGCAAGAACCCCTTGAAGGGATTGATGTAAAATTCAATCCAAAGCTGTCCCCGTTTTGTTAATTTCAAACTATAAATCATGTTGTAACAGTGTGTGTTGGTTTAATTTAGTGTCACTAATGCGTGTTATACCTCTGGTGTGTGGTCTTTCACATAGAGTCTAGGTCAGGGGTGGGCAATCCTGGTCTAGGTCTATATACAGTCTGGGGTATAGCAGTATCTGTAGTGTTGGTCTCCACCAGTTAGAAATCACTGAGGTGTTTAAGTGACTTATTTCATGTGGGAAAATCCAGTTCATCCTCAACAAAACCATAATCATAAGCAGTTTTGTGAATATAACACGGATGAAAGTGATAACTAAATACTCAAGAAAGACATTTTACACACAAACTTAATTTTATTGTTTATCAGAGACAGCCCTGACGGCTCTGACAGACCCACCACTGATGTAAACACACACACACACACACACACCAAAGGAATCTTAAATAGACAATGAGAAACACATGGACAAATACAGATAGATAGGCAGGAAATGTGTAGAAAGTTACTATTATACTGGTTACCTTACTGCATTTTAGTACAATTTTGAGGTGCCTGCACCTTATTTACACCACTACTATATCCAGCAGCTACAGTAATTAGCACCTTATACTTGCACATTACGTAGAAAAAGAAAAAAAAAACATGTGATAATGCAATAAATTACAATGTATAGTTTGACCAGTGGTTCTCAATGTTTTCAGACATAGCTTCTTGTCACCTTTCAGATGATTTGACTGTTTTACTTTTCATGTGGTTTGATATATCAGTTGGTGGATCAGTTAAAGTAACTAAATGGTAAAACACACTCAGATTTTTTTTTTTCTTCTTCTTTCCAGCTCCATTAATAATCTCACAACCTCTGGGAGTATTTGTGACCCTTGTTAAAATGGCCCAGACTGGTGTATCATCTGTAGGTCAATAATAATAAAAAAAAATACTGTGGTAGTATTAATTAGAAAGAGAGCCTCGATCAAGGTATTTTCCAGCTGTGTTGTTGCTATAGACTGAACACTGTTTCCCTCTTGTGGTGAAATTACAACATTATCTTCCTGAAACAATACACATGTAAATCCACCTCACAGATGGTGGTAACTATCTCATCATATCTGTGACAGAAGTCATTGCGTGCTTGATAGATTCAAACAGCTGGGCCAAAAATGACTGAGAACCACATATAAATGGCAAAAACAGTCAAAAAAAAATGCAATAAGAAAATAGCAAAACAAAAGTGATGTGTCCAAAACAAGACAACAAAAACAAAATGATTCATTGTTTCATGCTTTGCAGCTTTAGACGCCTAATCTGTGCGTCTGTGTTTTCCTCCAGATGTAAATGTCTTATTCCTGAAGGGTGACGAGGAGCAGGAGGAGAAAGAAGCAGAAGAAGAAGAAGAAGAAGAGGAGGCGGCTGGTATTTTTTCTATTTTGCACATGTTTCAAGGATACAGTGCATTGATCATTTCTGTCCATCACACAGTTACTCACCAAAATTACCTAGACATGAAATCAGACGATGATAATGCGATTCAGCATTTTTTGATTAATGGTGACAAAGAAATTCTTCAGAGGAACTTTTTTGAAAAAACGGCATCGTGGTCATCACCGACGAGAGCAGCAGCAGCAGCAGGAGCAGCAGCAAACAGCCACAACGACAGCAGCGATTATCAACACAAACAGTCTTCTAGTGACCCCTGGTGGCTTTGATGTGCCACAGCAAGACTGATTTCTTCAGTTTGGTTTGGGAAGCTCCTCTTGAGTCAAGTCCTCAGCTGACAAAAACAAAACATCTCTTCGTTACCTTTTTGTTCTTTTTTTATTGATTAATTGATAGTCTTACTTTTCTTCTACAATCGCAGATCTGTACAGACAAACACACACATGTAGGGCACGTGTGTTTGTGTGTACAGTCACAGTAGCGGCCCCCACCCCTTATACAGCTTAATCATCATGCCAAAGACTCAACCCCATCCCCTACCCCTCCAACAAAAGGGTTCCCAAACAATTCATCAAGCTTTTCTGAAGCCTGTGCCTGTCTTCATTGTGGGTTGAACAAAAAGAGAAAAAAAACCCAGAAAGTTGTGCGTGTATGTGTGTGTGTGAGTGACACAACACCTGATCGATACTGGAGTACAGTAAACAAAGTCCAAACTTGGGAGGAATCTGAGGAACCCCACAGCTCCTGTTTGTGTAACCCGACATTTAACAAAGAAGCCACAAATATACTCGATCTGAATCTGCACGCCTCCAGCGACTGGATCAAAGTGATGGAGCGAGGCCGTTTCTCGATAGGAGGACTAACATTTTGAAGAGTTCAGTAACGGTAGTCTGGCTTATTTAGACAGTTAGCTTTACATTGTGCTTTCGGCGACTGGCAAGGAGGACCTGGATTGTAAAAAAAAAAAATAAAAAAATAATGATAATAACAAAATAAAGTGGATTTGAGACTGAACAACTCTTTGCCCACCCATTTGTTTTTGGTTTGACTTTGTATTGACGGCAACAAAGCTGGTTATTGAAACATGGATACAAGCTATGTTGGGTTTTTTTTCATTCTGCTCTGTGCTGTAAAATACAATAACACAAAAACAGTTTGCTTTCCAAACTCTGACGCCTTTACAACCATTAAACAATGTCTTTTTGCAGTTTACATTTCAATAGCCAATATCACCAGTTAATATTATGTTATTCAAAGGAATATTGATGTGTTTATTGTATTTTTTTTTATTATTTTTATGGACAAATAATAAAAAGATGCATATAGGGTTTTAGTTCTTTTGTTTTTTGTTTTTCAGACATTCATAATGGCTTAATTCTCCTTGATCCTATTTTGTAAACTATGATATGTAACTTTAACATTGAACAAAAAGTTTATTATTTAATAATAATAATAATGTATGTATTAGCAGTAGAATGTCGTAACCTGTACCTGGGGTCTTTTTTATAGATGTATATACAATGACAGGTTTCAACCATTAAATGTGACCATTTCACAATGAATTATGACCCACTGGCCTCGTACTCATTTTGAATTTTCAACTGATGCATTGAGAGGACAACTAATTGGGACCTTGGAGATAAGTTTTTTGTCTTTTTCCCTCAATGTGGCTCGAAAACATGAGGTTCAGATGAGCTCCACTGGTGTTGTACAGAGTGAAGGTTGATTCAATCTTTGGGAGTAAAAATCAAGAAAATATTCACACAGTTAACCTTGAGAGGTGATTTTTTTTTAACCAACCTACTCAAAAAACAACTAAATAAAAAAAATCAGGCACCACAATCCCCTTACCGAGATGTTAACACCAGCAGGCTAACTTGGTTCATATCAGAATCTGAATGAAGCTAATGTGACGTCGCCCATTGATTTGTGAAGTTACATTTTGAAGCCAGGAGTTTGACATTTGAACGTCGCCATGTTGTTTCTTGGAGCCAGCAGTGACCATGTTTGGATATGAAGGGAGGACTGAGGAGGTGGGTCTGAGGACACTGTACAATGTCCAAATCTTCCTCGTTTTTAGCCTGATATCTTCTTAATTATGAAGGTCTGGTGTCCAGCAAACCAGACTGAACTCCAGTTTCATACATTGTCAATAAAAACAAACCTAAATCATCCTCTTTTTGAAGCCTAATATCTACTCAGTTATGAATGTTATTTCAGATGGACCAGATCACTGTCTTTAACTAGTGACATCAGAATGACTTTAAGGAAAAATGTATTGACTGAGTTATGATGACGAGTTTTGAATTGAAGTCAATTGGAGTTTTTTGGAGCCAGCATCTAGTGGCCGTTGGAGGTATTGAACTTTTTTTGCACTTCTGCAGTGGCTTCACTTTTGAGACCTGGTTGCTTCATCCATTTCTTTACACAGCTTCACTCTCTCAATATAGCACCTTAGCATAGCATATTAGCATGCTAATATTATCTTATCAATCACAATAAAGAGAGTGAAGGGAATGGCCCTGCAGGTGTTTAGTCATAAATCAAAGTGTTGGACAAAGTGAAATTTTGCCTTGATGCTGCATCACAGTTCATCTTTTGGGAACCCTGAGTGTCTGTACTTAATTTCACAGGTGAGGGTCAGGGGTTAGTTATTTCCATGACAGCATAAAATGTCAGTGTGTTAATGGTGTTAGAAGAAAAGTCAGGAGATCGAAAGTCAGTGGAAGTGACTGAAAAGTCTGCAGGGTTCAAAATCTGAAGACTATAAATAATTATACAAATTACATGACAATTCATCCAAAAGGACTAAATGGATGGCTTGGCTATTTTAATTGAAGGTTTGCTCAAGGCTCTAGAGAAAAAAATACTGATACAACACCTGTATGATTATGTGACAGCACCATGTGTTTAGTCAGTTTGGTAAATTAATAGTTTTGATATTGAACCACTCTCTGCTGCTCTGTCTGACAACAACCACCACACTGTAGCTCTCACAGGTCAGTATGGAGAGGGTTACTCCACAGCTCCTTGTAAAGACTGATGAAGCTGATGAATCACATCACAATTTATCTTTTTTTTGCTTTTACAATCTTTAAAAAACGATTGATTTCCTGAAAATCAAATGTAGACTTATTTGGAAATCCTACCTCATATGATAGTTCCCTAATCTTTTCCAGTTTATAATGAACGTGTTGTAGTTTTGACCATCAGGTTTGAGAAAACATCTCTCACACACATCATTGTAGAGATTTCTGAACAATGCAGCCACAATATTAATTTCTAGTTTTCTCAGGTACTATAATATCAACACTCACTTAGATAGAAAATAGGAGGAGGACAGTGTAGGAGATACGACTGGTCAAAATTTCCTATTTGACCTTTTGCTCTCAGTCTCTCTGTCCCCTTTGAATCTGTCTCACTGTCTCTCTTCCCCCTCTCAGGCTCTCTTTCTTTCATTATTCTGACAAGTTCTGGCAGGCCGATTTGGAGACCGAGGACAAATCAATACACCATCTAACAGCTGTCAGCTGGAGTCCTCTGTGTGTCAGTGTGTGTGTGTGTATGTGTGTGTGTGTGTGTGTGTGTGTGTGTGTGTGTGTCTGTGCAGACAAGAGTGTATCTGCTTCCGTGGCTATTGCATTCATTACTCTTTCCTTCCTTCCTTCTTCCCTTGCTTTTACTGGCCTACCCTTTCCTTTTTTTTTTTTTTTAATGGGACTGTCAATGAGAACTCAATTAGTATTTACAATGACAGCGCCTGAAGTGAACAAGGAGGGTACAGAGGACGTTTGCTGATTTTATTTTCATTGTTATTCTCTGTATTGTAAAAAAAAAATAACCTATTTTGATCCTATAGTTAAAAGAAATGTGCTGTCGAACTTATATTTAAACCTCTGAAACTTTAATTAAATTACAGTTGAAATGTTCAGCCATGCTCCCTTTGTCTGCAACCACGATGTGATCCACATTAACCTCAAGTAAATGGGAAAGCGTGTGTGTGTGTGTGTGTGTGTGTGTGTGTGTGTGTGTGTGCGCCTGTCAGTTCCAACCGCCTCACTCTGCTCTAATGACTAGTTTGACCTTTCACTGAAAACTGGATGAATGACACGATCCCTGCTTCCCTCTCACTCCTGCCCTGGCTTCTGGCTCTCACCTCTTTAAACACTCAACTCGCTCCCTCTTTATCTTTGCTCTGTTGACTCCCTCTGTCTGACTGTTTTTATCTTCGTCTTCATAGTAATATGAAGAAGAAGACACAGTCATTTTTTTCCAACCAGCATTTCTAACCAGTCAAGCAGCTCGCTGAGCACAGCTGTGAGTCTGCTTTTGGCAGCAGTGAGTTGGGTTTTTTTTTTTTTTACTTTGGTCAAAATCTGTGTTCAGACATTAGTTTTTGGTGCTACTTATATCACTGCTAAGAAATACTTCTAACCTGTCATGTACATTAACACCGTAGACTGTATAAAGCATGGATGAAGCTAATCTGACAGGAGTTGTTTTGAAGCCAGGAGATTTTTTTGGAGCCGGAAGTGACCATATTTGGATATGAAGGGTGGAGTGAGGAGGTGGGTCTGACCCTTGAACCTGAGGACACTGTCCAATGTGTATGAGACTTGAGTTCACCAGTAAATGAACCCACAAACCACCTGTAACTCATCAGAGACCAGACGTGTCAATCAAACCAACCACATCCCAAAATATTCCTTTTTGAAGTCTAATTATCAACTTAATGATGAAACCATTTACAGACAGACCAGATCACTGAAAAGAAGAGTTGACTTTAACTAACGGCATCACATTGACTTGTGAGGAAAATCTATTGACTGAGTAATTCAGGATTGAAAATGACCATTTTTGAATTGAAGTTAATTGAAGGCACAGTTTTTTGGAGCCAGCATCTAGTGGCCACCAGGAGTATTGCAATTTTTTTCACTTCCACATTAGACTCCTTTTTGACAAAGGTAGTGGCATCAATTTCTATACCGGGGTGCTCAATCCTGGTCCTCGAGGGCCCCTATCCTGCACAATCCTATGATCAGGATCATTATCAGGCTTCTGCAGAGCTTGATGATGAGCTGATCATTTGAATCAGGTGTGTTGGAAGAGGGAAACATCTAAAACATGCAGGATAGGGGTCTTGAGGACCAGGATTGAGGACCCCTGTTCTACACAGTCTGTGATTAACAGATACAAAAAACCCCTCCTACTCCTCCACCTCCTTTCTTAAAGTATCCATTGTAAGTTTCACAATGTGTAAATACTGCATACATTTTAAACTAAAACTCTTTTCATAAAAAAAAAAAACTTCCATTAAAACTTATTGGTCCAGCTCACACACTCCCGCTGATGACAGCACTTATCAACACTTTCATCTGTGAAGTGCTGCAATTGTAAGTCAGCGCCACAAAATAAGAGTTAGTGTTGCCATTCAGCACAGTTACTGTGAGAACATTGCTGCTCAATAATTCTGCCAAGCAGTGTACTGCCGCCTCATTCTCCAAACTGCACTGTGAGTGCATGGATCCTCCAGAACTGAGGCTTATTTTTCAGTCGGACCATTCAAAACACTCACAATTATTATGCAAAATGCTACCTTTACCTTTATTATACCACCTTAATGGGTCACATTGTGTCTAGATGTATCCACTTAGTAGATAGCTCTGCACTGTTCTCCCTAAAAACTCCAGACAACCCATTGTGAAGCTGAACAGCCCATTCTTTACAACTGGCTTGTGTTTATCACCTGGAGGTTTTCTCTGGGAAGCAGATAGGTCATTCAAATGACAAAGCTCCCAGACACAGTAGCCCCATTAAAAATAAAGCAGGCATAGAAAAGTTAAATAAATCCGTACACATGGATGTGGAACAAAGATGGAGGAGCTCACACAAAAGCCCTTAATAGCTACTGTCGGGGGGGCTGAGGGAGTGTAAATGGAGAAAAAACAAAGTCCAGATTGAATTTGAAGTTTTAAATGACTACCTGCAGAGATACAATAAAGAGTAGTGGCACATTTAAGACTTTCTATTAAAAGGAATTACACCTGTCATTACAGATAAGATCTCCATCTTTAATAGAGACATTATTAAAATTGGATTTTTTTGTGAATAGTAAAATTAAAATTTATTGCATGACCAGTCTCAGTATTTGAGCTGACATCTCCATTTAAAAACCTCCCACTCAGCAGGTTTGCCTAATTTGATATACACGGACTAATATTATCTGTCAGTCAGGGTTCAATATTTAGATTATTCTGCCTGTCAGACTTACCCCAGAAATATTATTTTAATTAAAATTTAAGCCTGATTTATTTCAGGGGCATCAAACCAATGTTTCTATCAATGTATTTGAAGAGAAATAAAAATATTTTCTCGTGCGAAGTGATTGATGATCATATTTTAACAGACATCTGACTGTGTGTTTGTGTTACGAGACAAAATGCCTATTCTGTGGTCTCTTTCTCCCTCTTGTGGTTGGTAATATGTCATAATCAATTCTTAAACCCAGGTACATAACGAAAAAAAAAATTACAAAAGTTAAATGACCACATAAACATTTTCAGTCATTGCAATTCTGTCAATTTTTATTCTCTCCCAGTGCAAATAAAATAACAATTTTTCCTAATAAGATACCACATAAATACTTTTGTTGTTGATAATAGAAATTTTATTAATTTACTTCAGATTAATTTCAATACAGACCCCTTTTTTTTTGCCTTTTTTTTTAATGTAAAAAACATTAATAAAAAGATGGAGTATTGTTATACGAACCCCCAGCAGTGCATCTAAATAGATAAATAAATAAATAACAGCAACAAAAAAAGAAGAGAAAAAAAACAGGTTAATATGTAATATACATTACTTTAGCATTCACATGCCAGTCATTGCAATAAATGTTACATAAAACATAACATAAAATTTTAGTAGCACAATAATTAAAGTTTTATGGTAACTTGTCATAAATCTGTTACTTCCCTGGATTGGTGTTTGGATCGAACTCACTCTCCCACATCAGGTTGGATAAAATAATAATTTAAAAAAATGAATCAAACGCATGAATCGATCTGTGTAAGTCATCCGTAATAAAAACTTATAACGCTTCTAACATTTTGATTTAATGCACTTCATTTAGTTTAACAGATTGTTTAAGGATTAAAGAATTTAAGACCTTCTAATGTTGTCAGTATCATAAATAAAACCCAAGATGTTTCTACAGAACCACAATCAGGATGGGATCTGCTTCAACTTTGGGATGGGAAGCAAGTAAAGAGAGCAAAGATGAGCTACAGTACAAACGCTAATGATATGCAATAGTCACATTAATAAATGAAGTGAGAGTGAGATGAATGGAGGAGATGAGTGCTCAGTGCATCATGGGAAATTCCCAGCAGATTAGACCTTTAGCTGCATGACTAAGTGATGGATCAGGGTCACCTGAGGCCACACTAACTTTTGGCTTTATCAAAACAGGAACACTTCCAGCCGAATCATAGAAATAGGTAACAAAAGGATATTTTTATTAATTCATAATCAAATTTCCCCAACTAGAATGGTCTAATTTTAATAATTTCTTACTTCTTTTACTGCCATCTTTCATCTTTTGTGGAAGGAGGACTGGCAAACTAAGAAATTCAATGTGTGGTGTACCCAACTGTATATAGAAATGGTAGGGCTCAAAAATGAGGCCAGTACAGAAGTTCAAAAAAGGGCAACACTCCTGATGGCCATACATCATTCTTAATTAGATATTAGACTTCAAAAAGAGGAATGTTTAGGGGCGTTGTTAGCGTGATTGGCTAACCTGGTCTCCAATGAGAGCAGTGCTGAAGTTGAGTCTCATACATATAGGCAGTGACATCGGGTTCAAGGGTTAGACCTGCCTCCTTCCTCTTTCCCTCATATCCAAATATGGTCACATCTGGCTCCAAACAACCCACATGGCGATATTCAAATACCAATCTCTTGGCTATATACAGTCTGTGGGGGTAACCAGAGTTTCTACTGTGTATATGACAATAAATTGAATCTTAAAATTGACAAGAAACAAGACAGATAGCGGACGAGAATCCTTTCCTTTCCTTTCCTTTCCACGTGTCTTTTCCAATCCTGACCTGTAGGTGGCAGCAGAGCGCAGCAGAGCGTCAACGCTACACCAAAACCCGCAGCAGAAGAAGAAGTGTAGACAACCCGGCGGTAGGACAACCAGTGCACGGCGATGGGGTGAGTATCAGAATATATTTTCAACCCAGAGACGTCTTTTAAAACATTTTTATACACAAAATTTGAATGTATTTGTGTCTTCTAATAACGAGCGAAGTGTGTCACGGTGTGTTTTCAGCGCGGTTGTAGCGTAGCTGATCGTGACAGCTGCTGTCCGCCTACACAAAGCATCTCTGTCACTGTTAGCATGTTACATTCAAGCTAGCAGTCATCGTCTGCTGTGTTATTGAAGCTTTTGTAGGATGAGGTGAACTGACATGTCTTTCTTTGTAACCTATTAATTGGAAAACGAATAGTACTAATAGTATTTAAAATACCGTTACCCGGAGTTATACTTGCGAGAAGAGGAGCTGCCAGCAGGTGACAAAAATAACCAGCTAATTAAATTTTCATACACAGGAGCATAAAGAGAGAGACACTGGTGCTGTTATGTCAGCGGATGGTAACTCACTGTGCCATCTGAGTCTGTCCTACATTTCACTCAGTTGCATGAGACACAGAGACCTATTTTTATATTCCCTCAGGGTTCACAATAAAACCCTGTCGCCTGTTGTAGGGCTGCAGTGTTTCAGTATAATATGAGTTGACATACGTGTGTTTTTTTTGTTGTTGTTGTTTTTTTTACTAGTTAATGCGGCATACTACAGTACAGATGTACAATGAATCATATGATGATATATTATGATTACAGTCACTATATCTATTATTGTGGGAAGTGCAATCTCACTTACTAATCTGTATACACTCAGTCTGCTGGAAGTCAGGATGTTATTGGAGCAGTATGTGTATATACAGCCTCGTGTATACTGATTGTGACAACTGTTTTATTTGATGTTGGTTTATTTTTACAGGGGCAGTGCAGATTAATAAACGTTGTCATAAAAGTGGCTATATTCTATATGCAGTCTCTGGATGGATGTTACAATAAGTCCCTAAAAACACGATTATTGATCATATAAATGGAGAACAATAATTTAAAAAAAAAAATAGCATTAAGTGCTAATTAAAGCATGCAGCAGATGACATGAGTCTCATAGTAATAGATGGGAGATGGGAGATTAGTATAAAGAAAAGTATTGGCTGAGTATGACCTCATTGTATTGCATTGTTGGACATTTACACTTAGGACACTCTATAAACCTCTATACTAGCACGTTTTATTGTGTATGGCTGCTCTGAGGTTTACAGTGATGTCTATTTTTTTATTGTTTTCAATTTATTATTATTTGTTCAAATTGCTGTTTTGCCCTGGTGAGACTAGTTTATCTAGTTTTAGATTTTAAACAAAACACTACAAAAGAAGAGGTTAGTCCACTGGGTGTAGTAACAATGTGGAAGCTAAGCCTGTTTTTACATCTGAAAAAAGCATAATTAGCTAATAATTAAACATGAAGTAATAAAACCTTCAGCTTAATGCTGTAAACACAACTTTGCACAAATGTACATGTTCTCAAAGAGCTCTTGTGTGTGATGTAGAATATGTGTAATGCTCACATCAGGATTTTCTTTGTTTTTATTCTCAAATGTTGCACCCCAGCTTCACCTAAACCAATTTCTCTCCCCTCAATCCTCCTCCTTTCATTCCCTCTCTAGTCTCCCTGATTCCTGCTGACCTTTAGTGGTGATTGGCCCCTCCAGCCATCTGTCAACATGCAAGGTTTCTACTCCAAGCTCGACTCTTCCCTGTCCTCATCCCCGTTACTGGGGGTGGGCCTCGGGGGAGACAGTGCTCCCGTCCCTCTGAGCCTGGCTGTGGAGACGGAGAAAGCTCAGGCCCTCCTACAGACATTCAGCTCCGCCTCCCTGCTGGCGTCGGCTGGGCTCGGGATGTTCTGCGTGGTGGCGGATCACACCCTCCAGTTATCCGTCATTCAGCACCACCTGTGGCTGCGCGCCGCCTTGGACAACGCCACTCATGGATTGGTGGGGCTGTGGTCGTGGGCGGTCGTTATTGGACTGAGGAAAAAGAGCGATTTGTATGAGGTGCTACTGGCGGGGCTTCTGGCATCAATCATAGACCTTGACCACTTCTATATGGCTGGATCGCTGTCACTCAAGGTAAGACCTGCACCCCAAAATCCTTCAGCTTTTCCTTGGGAAGCTAATTATTAAATCTACAGTGGGCGCATGTGCTTTCCTTTTTATGAAGGTCATCTCCAAGATTAGATTGATATGTGCACACTGGGAGCTGCACTTTGCCCTCATCATTGAAATCCGCCCCTTTATCATTTCATCATTAACTAACATTATGACAAGAACTACTTTCTTTCACCATCCACAAATGTCCGTGTTAGAAAAGAGCAGAGCACAGTTGGCCATTCATCAGAGTTTGTAGGTGTTTGTGTGCGTCTGGCACCAACCGTTTCTCCATCTAAAAATATTCAGAGGATTGAGCACAGATCCCAACTGTAGAAGAGTGGTTCTTTACTGCTTCAGGGCATGTGTGTGTCTTTGGTAAATGTAAAATGTACAACTCAAAATAGCCTCCCAAGCATAAGAGGAAATGAAATGAAAAACCTTTAATTTCACATGCGAAATAGTGTAAAAATGAACCAAAGAATAAAATAACAGAATATTCAGCAGAGGAATATAATGTGTTTAATAGTGTGTATGTGTATGTTATTGTCCTTTTCAATCATGAAATATTCATAACAACATAATCATGGTTTATATGTGATTTGAATGTCTTTAGCTGAAGTTAACTCTTATTATTAGGGAACTGGTGGTCCAGTATTTAGGAGCATTGTTAGTTTAAATGACAGGTCTGGTATCCAATGATGCCAGACCTGAACTCCAGTCTCATACACAGTGGACAGAGACCTCAGATTTAAGGGTCAGATCCGCCTCCACTAAAACAAGGTGGTGACAATCAAATGCCAAACTCCTGTCTTCACAATGCGAGTCCATCCTATACACAGTCTATGCCTGGGGCAAAGATGCTTTTTTTTTTTTTTATCTAAGTAAATGTCCCTCTGTCCCTCCAGGCCGCCGTCTCCCTCCCTCAGCGTCCTCCTCTCCACTGCTCCTCTCTCATCCCCGTCATCTGTCTCACCCTCCGCTTCCTCATGTGGATCGGACGCCTCAAAGACGCTTGGTGCTCCTTGCCGTGGATGCTCTTCATTTCCATGGCGACACACCACGTCCGGGACGCTGTGCGCCACGGGCTGTGGGTGTGCCCGTTCGGCAACACGGCGCCCATCCCCTACTGGTTGTACGTCAGCACCACGGCGACACTTCCTCACCTGTGCTCGGTGCTCATGTACCTGACAGGAACCAGGGATGTGATCTCCACCAAACACGGGGTGGCCATCGATGTTTAAGAAGTCGCTGTGAAGTGTAAATGGTACGGATCCTCTGAGGAAAGATTTTAAAACAACATTTAAATACTTGAAGTTACTGGAGATTACACCTGTGGCACTTGAAGGACATTTTTCAGTTTATGTGAAGCAAATGATGGAATCTCTGGATAATGAAACTCATTATATAATAATGAAAACATTAAACATACTCTACAGATGTGTCTTTCCATGGACGGAGACATTTGTAAAACAAGAAACAAACTTTCTGAAAAAGAAACATTTCAGTATGAGTGCCAATCATGAACTCCTGAGATTTTGCTGTGTGGTAACATCCCCCTCTCTGGGGACTGATGCTCATCTCTAACAGTCATAAAGTTGTGGGAGTGCCCCTTTAAAGCTCTGACATGTTGTTTCAGCTCGGCTTTTCCTGCCATCCCTCCATCCACACAAAACCTTAAAGAGGATTCAAGACTTGACCCTCACCACTTTTACTATCCAGCCTCCTCCTGAGAACAAACACTCATGGGAAACATCAACCAAAGCTCAACCCATAGACTGTATTTGGAAATGGACGAAGCAACTGGGGCTCAAAAATGAGGAGGTGTAGAAAAGTGCAATACCACCGGTGGCCACTAGAGGGTGACTCCAGAAAACCTCAGTGATCTGGTGGTCCATCGGAAAAAAACACATCATAATGAAGTAGATACTAGACTTTAAAAAGAGGTCATCTGGTGTCCAGTTAGAGTCTGTCCAAATATGGTCACTTCTGGCTTTAACCCTTGTACGCCCCCGGGGGTCTCCTCATACCCCAACTCCTCTCCTCTTCGGGGTACGAGGAGACCCCCGGGGGCGTACAAGGGTTAAGAAACCAACATGGCGACCATCAAATGCCTCCACGCAAACCAACAAGTGACGTCACATTAGCTTCCTCCATTCTTCATACAGTCTATGGCTCCTACACGCAGGCAGATTGTTAACAGTGTCACTCTCCACCAGTATGTCATTAAAGTATTTTAGTGAGTAGTGAAATCCAGTGCACATGTATAACTTTTGTATTTTTTAGATCATCATCACATTCCACCAGAATGACAGATCCACTATTAATCACCACAAAACACAATGTTATCTCTGGCTGTTGAATATCTAAATGTCACCTCAGCAGCAGGCGCCACTTCAGCAGATTCTTCTTCTGCTGCTTCGTGGAGCTTTTTAAAAATAACACATTTTTGTCCAGTCGACAGGAAGCTTTCCTGTAGAAATAGGAGTTTTTGCAGATGAAGGGTTTTCAGTGCCAGCTGACACAATGGGTCTGGATGTTGAAGCTGTGTAACATGGTAAAGGACATGACACTGGTGTTATGGGATTTAGCTGGATCATTATCATACAGTAAAACCTGCTTCATCTGTTGCTGCAAAATGATTTCACTGCGTCCATGGATCAAACTGGGAAGTGGGGAGTATTCATAGGCTGTGTGAAGAAATGGACGAAGCAAGTGGGGATCAAATGTGAAGCCAATGTAGAAGTGCAAGAAAGTGCAATACACCTGATGACCACTAGGCGCTGGCTCCAGATCAGTCCTGAAATTAATTATTGCCAATTATTATTTTCACAAGTCATTCTGTTGTCGTTAGGTAAAGTTAATTATCTAGTGGTCCATCTGAAAAAAAAAAAAAAAAAGTTAAGTAAAAAGTGATGTTGGGTTCAAGGGTCAGACCCGCCTCCTCACTCCTTCGGTCATGTACAAATATGGTCACTTCTGGGTCCAAACAACCAACGTGGATCTCTTGGCTGGGTCCATCAACCAACAGGTGATGTCACACTTTCTTCGTCCATTTCCATAATCAGTCGAGTGAAGTTTTCCACTTTAAAATCCTGTGGTGAACATGCTGAATAGTGACTGCTGGGATCTTACACACATTCAGGAGTAAACACTGGATGAAACTAGAAAGATGTTTTGAACACTGATGGAAAAGGTCCATAGTGTGTTCATTGCCACTAATGTCCTCCATTCACTTTTTTATTTTAAAATGAAAGTCATTGTTGCATTAACTGGTTGTATATTGTATTTTTTGTTTTTCATGTTGCTGCTGCAGTGCACTGACTGATACTGTACAGTCTACATGTGGAGGTTTGCAGTAAAGTGGGACATGCAGACACACTGTTAAATCTTTCAAATCCATTATTATTCGGTAAACACTGTTTTAGATGTAGACAGACACACACATTCCTGAACAGTATTACTCATACACTGTTTTAAATGAGGCAGACTAATGTGTTGTTGTATAGTGGGGTTGTGATGGGTTTTAGAAATGTGTCATTTGAATGTAAGCAACATTGTTTCAGTGTAAAAGGGACTGTAGACTTGTGAGTAGTGTGTGTGGGTGTGTGTGTGTGTGTGTGAGACAGATTTTAGGTCACTATGCTGAAAGCATCAGATCACGATGTCTCAAACATCAGCCAGATGTTTTATTTATTTTGTTTTTGTGAAGCAGGTGCTTGGTAAATAAGGTTGTGGTAATCCTTGGTGTCCACTAGGTGGCGACTGTGGTTTAATTTATTTTTTTAACGATTCTCTTGTTTTTCTAGGGATGTGGAGATGAGTCAGGAGCAGTGATGATGAGAAAAGTTACTCTGGCTCATTATGTCCTTAAGTTTAACTTCACAGTGTCTATACATATGGATTTCATTTAAAATGTTTGTTTTGCTGCTGCTGCTGCTGCTGCACTATCATCTGTACCTTCATCTTTTATCTCTTGGAAGCTGCGAGGAAGGGATTCGAAACATCACATGATTATATAACACTTAAATTTCAGGTTTTCTAATTGGATGTTCAAAAGCAACTTCAACAGTCATTTACATCTCTCTACGACATCCTTTATTCCTGTTTTAATGCTTCAACTGGGACATTTACACATTGGTTAAAAAAAATCTCTTTTACTGCTTCTTCTGTTTACAATGTGAGTTTCATTAATGCAATATTATGTTGAATTTTGCACATTTTGAGTTTTTATGTTTGAGTTTTGTATTGGTAAAATGTTTTTTTTAATGGCAGATGGCATTTTGTTTGGATAGTAAGAAAGTATACATAGTAACAAGATAGTTTTACTGTAGTGTTCTTTTATCTCAATAAAATATATCCTGTGTATAGTTCCTGTACGTGTGGATAAATACATACATGTGTGAGGAGTGAGGAGGCGGGTCTGACTCTCAAACCTGCGGCAGTGTCCAGTGTGTTAAGTAGATAATAATAAAGAGGAATATTCAGGGGCGTGGTTAGTTGGATCAACAACTAACGGGTCTGGTTGTTGGACACCGGACCTTCATAATTGAGTAGGCTACAAACACAGGATGATTAAGGGGTGTGGTTAGTTTGTCTACTAAACAATAGGCAGTGACCTCGGGTTCAAGGGGTAGACCCACTTCCTCACTCCTTCCTTCATATCCAAATATGGTCACTTCTGGCTCCAAACAACCAACATGGTGATGTTCAAATGCTGATCTCTTGAGTCCACAAATCATCGGGTGATGTCACACTTGCTTTGTCCATTTCTATAAAGAGTCTATGGTCCCTTGTTTCCTGAAGTTTAATCTCACTTACAGATATTAAAGTTCTGTGTAAGACGAGGCCGACTGTCATTAAAGTTGGAGGCCTTTCATACTTGAGGTGAAACAGCGGCCTGTGTCAGATTAGCTGGGAGTCACACAAGCTCATCTCCTACCAGGTAAATCAACATCATACTCCTGCTTTAACTGCACACTGAGGCGGGCTGTACAGTGAGACTCGTCTCACTGGACTGAGTTAAAACTAAACCAGTGGTTGTTAATCCTGTTTTCCAGGAGAAATCAGTGGTTCACAGGACATTTTACTTCTTTCTCTCAATTTCCAGTAATGGAAAATGTTTACTCATGACATATACTATGACATTTTCCAGATGACATCCTATATTGTGTGATTTTTTGTCATGGCATATTATTATAAGTTTACTTTTATTGTATAACAATTTTCGATCAGCAAAGGGCCATACCTTATGTGTGTTCCTTGTAGTAGTGAAGTACTCAAACACTTCAGTAAAAGTACAGATAAACAGACACATATGGAGTATTTATAGTATAATAATAGTATAGTATCTGTAGTAAATATACTCAAGTAAAAGTCAAAGTACCACATCAACTTTTCTACTTAGGTAAAAGAAAATAAGTACCGTATTTTCCGGACTATAAGCTGCTACTTTTTCCGACGCTTTAACACCGGTGTGGCTCATGTATCGGCGGCACAAAGCTCGTTAGCTTTTTACAAGCTAGCAAGCTCCGTGCCGCCGATACATTTAGCCTCATTACGTCAGACCCGGTCAGAGTGGACCACATGAAACTGTTCGAATAAATTCTATAGCGGCTTATAGACAGGTGCGCTCAATAGTCCGGAAAATACGGTATGTGCTTTAAAATATATTTAACGTCTTAAAAAGTATTTCATATTCAGACTGATTGATACTTTGTGGTTCTACATGTTGAAGTTAGCTTTTCACATCAATCATTTTACTTTGATAAAAATAAATATTTGCGTTAAAATCTACTTAAAGTATTAAAAAGCACATTCCCTGATGCTTCAATCTATACTGTTATGAGTGCTGACTGCTTGTACATTTAGTTTATTTTGTGTAAAAATGGCCCAGGCTGCCGTTTGAATTACAAATGCTTTAGGTAGTGCTGTTAACAACACTAGAAAACAAGTTAACGATTATTTTAAAATGTTATTCTGTCACCAATCTCTGCACTTTCTTGATGTTTCGGTGGCTGAAGTTTGTCAGAAAACCAAAAGTGTGATAAAATAGTATTTATTTCACAGAAACATATCAGGACAGGAAGAAAAAAAAAAACAGCTTATGGTGATATCTGTCATACACATGAAGCAAAAACAAAAACAAAACTATGTACATCTGAGAATGGATGCCTGAGTGTAATTTGAGTCATAAGAACTAAAACCAACAGGCGCCATCTGCCATCACATACTGCAGAGGAACATAAAGAGACAGAAACACCACCAGAGTCAAACATGAACGTGTGTCCGGGTGCACACACATCACTTTCAACAGGGTGAACAACGGTCGCTGATACTGCACTGTGCCCACATACAATTCAATCCTATGGATATTTATAAAATTTGATCTTATCAAAGTGTGAAAAATGTATCATAGAAATCTTTATAACAGAAAATAACTTTGTTTTTCTGTTTGAGTTGGAAAAATATCAACTTTGTTGCCTGTGAAATCAGCATTTATTATAAAGATCTCTATTTATATTAGTTATAGGTTTTCAAACATAGTATATATTTAAATTACAACAATTTATTGTCTAGTTCTGACTAATAATGTTTGAAAGCTATGTTTTAAATTAAAAACTAAATTAAACTGTTGTTTAAATCCCAATTTTAAGGTGACTTTTTAATAGTTCCATTAAGCAGAACTACAATAATATCTTAATGAAAAATTTGAAGCATAAAGGTTTAAATTTTGTTGTAAATGTCGCCACAAAAATGACAGAGCTGCTAAAAAAAAAAAAAAAAAAATCCATTTGTGGTTCATCTTATTGTAAAGAAACCAATGAAATTAAAGTGAAGCAAGTGGGATGGAGGCTAATTCAGTAAACATATTGTCCATACAGTAATGGTACAGTAACACAGCTTCATACAACTGGGCAGAAAGACACAAATACACAATGCTGGGAAGGCTCTGCAGACACCGATTATCCTCAGTCGCTAATGCTAATTATCTGTGGGAAGTCCCCTCAAGAGAGACGGCACTGTCCCCCAATCTGTCCAATCGATATAGTGTTGACCTAAACATTTATCATCATTTATATATTTGTCCACAAACTTTTTTGAAGTAATTGTGTAATTGTGAGGTATCACAGACTCTGTGAGAAAATGTGTGAGAGTAAGACTGAGCTAAGCAATGTCCGTGAAACCACCCCAAAGTTTTTTTTTCTCTACATATAAACACCACATATAACATACATATGTATCTTTTTTTAAAGTGTGATATACAATAATATACAAAAAAAGCTTCAACTGGATCCATGCATAATATGTGGAGCTAGCTTGAGAGAACATACAGTCGTCAAACTGGTGAAGGTTTGACTTCGGTGCACCTTGTGTTTCTGAAACTAAGGTCAGTCAATCAATCAATCAATGAAATCAATCAATGAAATCAATCAATCAATCAGTACATCTTTGGATCAGCAGAATATAAACCACCAAACCAAAATGAAGAATGAAAGAAAGAGATATTTAACGTGAGTTTTGCAACTCGAGCGGTGGAGCCTCTCGCTTTGATCTGAAGCCAGGACACAAGGTTTGTAGGCGCAGGTGTCCAAAGTACATTAATTGTACTGGAGGTATTTCCATACGCTAAGTGCTGGCTGCAAACAAATCCAATGGTGTCCATGAGATGTTGGTGGTGAGACACGTGTACAGTGAACGAGAGTCGCTCTTGCCAATTTATTGCGTACAAGCTCGTCTCATTCAGCTACATAAAGCAAGAGATCAGATGATTAATACTCCACTGGCACAAAATCAAAAAAAGTCAGTCATGGAGACCTCCATGTTTTTGCCGAGTAGTACAATCATTATGTTCATGGCTGTTGTGTCTGTGGTGGATCTGTGTGGATGCCCCACTGTTCATACCCTCCCAAAACGTTACTGTTACCCTCAAAAAAAGAAAATAAAAAGTATCTTCAGCATACCAAACCATCATTAACATTCATTCTAGTGAAGCAGAATAAAAGCCAAGTGCTGCGTATCACTTCTGGGTCATTTATTGTGGTGTTTATGATCCGCAGTCTGTGTACAGAAATGGACGAAGCAACCAGGTCTCAAAAGTGAAGCCAGTGTGGAAGTGCAAAAAAAGTGCAATACCCCAGACGGCCACTAGATGCTGGCTCCAAAAAACCTCTGGCTCCAATTGACTTCAATTCAAAAATTTTGATTTTTATCGTGAAATACTCAAAAATTGATAAATGTTTCCCACAGGTCATTCTGATGTCATTAGCTAAAGTTAATTCCTCTCATCAGTGATTTGGTTCTTATAAAAAAAATAATAATATTAGGCTTCAAAAAGAGCATTATTTAGTGGTGTGTTTAGCTTGATTGACAGGTCTCATCTCCAAACCTGAACTTGGGTTTTATACTCATTGGGCAGTGGCCTCCTCAATCTTCCCTTCATATCCAAATATGGTCACTTCTGGCTCCACAAAAAACATGGCGGCATTCAAATGCTGAGCTCCTGGCTTCAAAACGTTAGCTTCGTCCAGTCCATACACAGTCTGTGATATCACCACATGCCAACATCAAATGTTTCCATAGTAACCACTCACAAACTAACCACAGATGTTGCTCCTACTGACATCATCAGTGTTGTAGATCTGCAGGTTGGAGCAAACACAACCTGTTACCTCTGTCTCTCTCTGGTAACATTTCATCAAGTTACTAATGGAAAATAAAGGGCTTCATAACATTTAGTTTTTATCCCCTCCAGCTTGTTGCAATGCATATCTACCAACATATCTCCAGCTACAGATCTTTCCCCTTCTTATTTTATGAGGAAAGTTGCTCTATTAACAAATTTAAAATCTATAATCTAAAACAAATTAAGGCAAACTTGAATAAACTCTTCTTAAAAAGGTCTCTCTTTACACTATAACTGACTTTTCCAAACACTCAATTTATCAATGGATTCACAAATATTTTAATAAATATTTCAATTAATCGATTTAGAGATTGGCTTCTTTCCTTTTTTAGAAAAATAATCTTTAATAATTAATCTGAAGTCATCACTTTTAACTCAGGAAAAATATGACACATTGATATTTTCTTTTCAAAATGTATAGTCTAGGTGACTAGCTGTGAATGGGCAGACACTGTTTAATCTCTCTATACGAGCTTCTTTGGAGTCTGGACAGGACAGCTGAATATCTACGGTGTAATATTCTCTCAATAACTACATATATAGGTAATGTCATAACGCTGGTGATTTGTGAAAGGCCAGTATCTCTCTCTGTCTTTACTCTTTATGAGTCTTATATTCACACAGTGTGGGAACAGTGGATGGATTTTTAGAGAGAGCTATAACAAAAAGAAACAAACTTGCACTGAAAATGTCAGACAACACAACAGGAATATCATGCGACATAAACTCATTTTGACATAAATGAAATAAAGTCTATAATATAACCCCGCCTGCCCACACTGGACCTGATTCTCTCTCTGTCCATATTATTCTCCCTCAGGCCAGGAGCAGGCGTCAGGCTGCTTCCTTTGCCCTCAAGCTGAGACCATAATGCCCGTAGTTGCTGCTTTGGCATCAGACAAACACACAGAGACTGGCAGAAGTTATGCTTCCTTCACAGCATTGAGTCGGTCGGTCAGTCGATGTAAGAACGGACACACGATCATCTGTTCCTTCTCACAAAAAAATAAAAATACATAAGTGAACGTGAGGAGTTGTTGGTGGGAGAGGAGAAGTGAGTTATCCCAGGAAAAATCTCCCCCCTCCCACATAAACAGCCTGTGATCTCCTGTTGGCAGCTGCACTTCTTGTCCTTACTTGTTGCCTAAAAGTTCAACAGTGACCTCTCACCAGAAGTAAAAAAGGTCGAGCAGGTCAGTCCACCTGAAGCAGCGTTGGTTGTGAATTAACTCAAATGTCCCGGTGCAGGGTTTCTCCTACAGTCCACTGAGAAGTGAGCAGAGTCAGGTCCATCGTCCACCTGTCCCCACTGACAGCAGGCAGCAGTCTGCCAGGGCATTGTGGGTAGTGCAGTTCAATGTGACCATGGAGTATGTCCAGGGAAGTTTAATCAGCTTGTTGTCTGCTGAGTAACTACCTGATACTCTGCCAAGGTTCAAGAGAGGTTTGTCCTGTTGGATCGACTGTGACTGATGCACTCTGGGTAATGGAGGAGAATATGGACGGTCAGCATGTTGCAGTGGTGGAGAACAGAGGCTGACTCACTGTGGGGCCTCAGGATGAGGCAACGGGAAGAAGATGCTTGTAGTGAACCTGGGGAGAGGAGAGGCGAGGAGAGGAGAGGAGAGGAGAGGAGAGGAGAAAAGGCAACATTACAAAACATGTATAAATCATAATGTAATTAACCACTGCCTTGAAAGCACAGATTTAAATAACAGAGCTGGATGAGAGATATGCCGGCATACTTACAGGGTTATAATCTGTGTGTGTGTGTGTGTGTGTGTGTGTGAGCCTTATAATCACAAGTTGGCCATCTATCTGAAGCCTTGTCAGAAAGTTGTTTATAGCAGCTCTTTGAACCGTTTGGGTTCTCACTAAGGCGGAGCTCTGCGACCTTCCTGTCCCTGGTTTAGGGCCCTTCAGAGAGCATTTCACTGTGTTTCTATAAATCTGGAAGAGGCGACGCTTAATTGGGATTTTAAGTGGCTCGGCCGCAGAGGCTCGTTCGCCATCCAGAGGTCTAAAACTATCTGCAAAACAAGCTAAACTAAGAACAAAAACTACCATGTGTGGCCATGAGTGTGAACACAACATATTCAAAACATATGTGCAACAAATTGGATGTAAGGGGGAAAATTAAAAGCAACAAAAACACTTCAGAGAAGACGTCAACTAACTTAAAGGCTACTTACTGTATGTGTGTGTCTCACATTAGATCGGCATGGACTTCATCTTGACCATAGAGGTGAGTTCTTGTTTGCTGGCATGATCACGCCGCCTCTGTCTCACCCTGGAAATACAACACCGACTAAATATTTGAAACATTCACACAAAAAAAATAAAACTCAAAGAGAGAGAAAAGAGACAGACCACACAACTGTGGCCTGTGGATGTGGGATAGATGTGTGTGGGTGTGTGTCTGTGAGCGACTTACCACACAACAAAGATGAGGGAAAGGACGGTGGTGAGGATGACCACGGAGAACAAAACCAGGAGAATCACCAAACCTAAATTACCTTCATCCTCGTGAACAGTCTCTGTGTGGGAAGAGGAGCAAACAACAAGGGAGGTCAGCACAACAAGATACAGACTGAAACACAAAGTAACACAAAGGAAAGAGGACGGGTGAGACAGTCAGATCAAAACAGAGAAGCAGATGGATGATGGCCAGTGAAATAAATAGACGTTCAACGAGACAGTTACAAAAAAAAAGTTCACACATCTCTGGTTTGTGTGAGAGACAAAAAGGGAAAGAAGAAAAAAAAACATTATGTGTGTGTGTTCTTGGGTTTAATTACTCTCTGGTGAGAAGTTAAGTTTAAATCCACCATTATAGCTTTCACACAAACATGCATTTATTATACTGAGAGGAGTAAACAAGTCGCTTTCACACACACAAACAAGAGAGAAAACGCCGTTTTGAACTGGAGGAGCCAGAACACACATCAAAAAATAAAATGTGAAAAAATATGGCGCTGGCAACATTAAGAAAGCGATTTATGATCACATCTGCCAGTGACAGTGGACTCTCACACACACAGACACAAATAGAAGAAGACATCTGGTTCACAGGAGACCAGCTGCAGGACTCCGACAGCATCAGTCACTGAGACTTTCAGCCCGAGCTCTGCAGCCAAACCCGTACTTGTCTACTTGTATACACTGTAAATGGGTGTGTGTGCTTGTTGTGTGTATCCTGCATGTGTATTATTTCAGACAGCATGCTTGCAACTGCAGGCTGCTTTTAACGGCTTGTGTTTTTTCACCCGTGTATATGCGAGCTGCTCTGCACTTAACTTTTCATCCGGTGCACATACAGGCTCCCCGCAGGTGCAATTTACTGCAATTATGTGTAATTTGGTGATGAAGCCAGGCACAAGGCGCTTGCACTCTTCTATTCAGACTGTAATAACTGTAAATAATGCTTTTGCTGCATTAATGACTGATGAGGCTCCTCGTTTCCAAAAGGAGGTAAAAAAAAACAAAAACATACTCGGCTTGCTTTTTAATCAGCTGTCATTCACATAGTTTACCAATCAGGCTCAAATCCAGACTGAGGAGACATACTGGCATGTTGTAAACAGGCATGGGGTTTCAAAGCAGATCTTTGATCAACTTGACTGTAATAGTAATTTAATCTCAAGGTGAGATAATGGATGTTTTGCTTTTGAATGTAATGATGTTTTACAGGCTGACTTCAAAGTATGTATGTTCAGGGACTGGCAGACACTAACGGTAGCTACAGTAAAAACAATGACAGCAACGTGTAATTAAAAATAGGATTAGTATTAAAACCAGAAGAGTACTGGTGATAGAGCAGATAGAAATAACAAAGGGACAGTGGTACACGGCCCACTACATCAGCACTGTTGCTCCTGAACATAACGACAATGCAATGATCATGTGAGGTAGCATGTGAGTCTTACTGTGTGTCTTTGCAGTCGAGGTTTCAGGTTCTGTGTTGACAGGAAAGAAAATTGAAATCCCGTCTTCTGTAGGGACAGGGGTGTTGCCGACTGCAGAAGAGGCAAACAAACAAATTCAGATGTTAGAGGTTTATTGTTAAAGGTTCAAAAACTGCATCTAATTTTAGGAGAATTAACTCAAAAGCTATAAGATGAATTTATTTGCCTTTTTGATTGTCATTATGTTCCTCACCCTCCCACGGCCTGCCGAGATGCAGGGGAGTCCATTCACTCCACTGGGTATCAGAGTTCACATCGTCCCGGGCTCGGATCTGGACCTGGTGGAGGTGGCCCGCCAGGGCGTCCAATATCATGACTGGACTGTCCTCAGAGAAAATCTGATTGAGGGACAGAAAGACAGGACGAGCGGTGAAGTGCATGCACGCAAGAAGACAGCAGTGACCATGAAGGAAAGGGGATGTTGGTAAAAGAAGGTTTAAATAAGGAAACAGCTTTGTGGAACTACATGACCTACATTTCACTGTTACTGTGTTTGGCCTCAGAAGTCAGAAATCATCAAGTCACATTAGCATTACCAAAACCACCTTTTTGATTTTGAGGCAAAAGGAGAAGATATGAAACAATTCAATTTCCAGTAGGTGGAAAAATGTGGGAAACTTTTTTTTAACTAACCTCTGACCAGTATATAGAGCCCTGTGGCCTGTATCTGATCTGAAACAACAAGGGGAAAGCATCATGCGTCGGCCAGGAGGAGGGAAAGTTCCACGTGACCATCAGCCTCTTCGGATAGCCTTCTAACTCCTTCACCAACACCGACTCTGGTGGGTCTGGTTTCACTGAAAACAAAAGACAGACAGAAAAAAATTACATTTAATTCAGCCACAATTATTCACACCGTGTCAGAAATACAGTAAAAACACAATTTAAACATCTTTTCTCAAGCGGTTTTATTTCTTTGTTTTACTGCCAGAGCTGTTATAGTGTACGCCATAAAAATCTTTAATCAAAACAGCTGCAATGAAACAAAGAAGTTGGTAAAAGAGGCAGCTCGTTGCACCATACCATCACATAGGAAACTAAAGTGCCTGTTGAGGTGATGAATGACCAAGAGCGGCCGCGGCAGCTTTAATGGAGACAGTGAATCCAACTTAGCGTGAAGAAGTGTTTCAAAGAGCTGCAATTTTTCTTCAAGAAAAACCACGTTACTAGAATCTTGTCCCTCCGACAGACATCAACACAAAGGCTGAGAAACATGTAACAGGTGCACCAGATGTTGTGAAGACTGCAGACAGTGATTAACTCTGTTCAGGAGCAACCAGAATGTCATGCAGACAAAGATCCAGCAAAACAAGATGATTGAGGTCGTTACACAAGGACCAACAGGGCACGGTCACAAACGCAGCTGAAAAAATGATGGGCAGCCTTGGAGGTCTATATCCTTCATAGAAAACATTGTAAGTAGTGGGAGGTACTTTGTATAGTTGTGCAGTTTAAAAAAGGCTTAAAGAGGACCTATTATTCTTCATGTTCCTGCTTTATATTCAAAGTCCCAGCCTCCTTTAGAGTAGTTTTCTATAGATTGCAGTTGAAAAAGTCGATATTTACAGTATACTGGCCACATATGTTGTCCCTCATTTTACCCTCTGTCTCAAACAGGCTGTTTAGACACAGCACAACAGGTCCTCTTAAGTAATACACAGGCATGAGAAAATCCTCAGAAATTCATAAAACTGAAAAAATAAAGGTCTTGCCAATGGGTATAAGTGCATAGTCTTTGTATCTTTATCTCGAATCAGAGACAAAAGAGGGAGATGTGCAATGTTACCAAACAAGAATGACCCAGACTTGGGCTGAATCATACATATAATATACTATTTAAAGCATCACCCTGGTGCTCCCATAAAACTGAACCATCTAAACAAGCTATTTTAAATGATGGCACAGCTGGAAAAATAGCAGAGGGAGCAGGACCAGCAAGACTGCCAGCCAATCACAGAAGGAGCTTTCTGAATAACGCATGAATACAAATCAGTATGACATAAGGTGCACACTATACACGTGTGTTTCATGTTATCTTACATAGCTTGTCTAATTTGAATTTCTTGAGCGTCGTCTCAGACCCAAGGGCGTTGGTCTCTGTGATTCTGAGGGTGTGGATGGTCTGCCAATAGGCAGGGTGATCGATGTTGCAGTGCTTGTGAGCGACATCTACGATGCATGGTTTCCACTCCTGAGTCTTCCCCCTAAAAACAAAATAATAAATGTTAAGATTTATTCTTCTTGGTGCTAAGCAGGGATACAACTCACACTGTACAGATCAGCACATGGTCTGAATGTGACCTTGTGCGTAGCTGCTGAAAATGCAGTAACTAGCTCGTACCTGAAGGAGGCGTCGTACTTGGCTGGCAGGAAAGTTTTGACAGATTCCACCCAGGAGCAGCGTACATGTGTGTGATTGGGCACTCGACAGGAAATGTTCAGCTGCCCGGGGGGATCTGGGAAACGGGAGTCACGCAGAGTTCACTTTCAGGACAGAGAAGGAGTTTGTTTTCTTAAAAAGACCCTTTTAATATTCTTTACAATTCTCTATCTCATCTAGAAGGACTAGCCTCCTCCTAATGAGTGAAACTATTTTGGGAGAGGTCTTGCCCACTGCTGTGGAAAACTCCCTATTCGTCAGAAGGAAGCCCACTTAGGGAGCTGGTTCCTGTTTAAGACAGTTACAGGAAGTGGACGTCTTTGTCTCTGTGATGGCTGATAAAAACCCATTTCCTCAGAGGACCAGTGGTGCTGCTCAGATTATCACCGTTATCAAGTTGTCTTATTATAGCTCTGACTAAAAAGTATTAATTAAATGGGGACGTGAAGGAAACAAATTGAAGATCTGACAGAAACATGAGGGAAAGTGTGTTGAGACAAATTCAGTAGAAATGTCTGAGTGGTGAAAACACAGACTTCTGTTGTGTTGAATTATCCAAGGGAAGAACTGAACTGTAAGACATTTCAATCCCATCTCTGTGTGCGGAGCGTAAAACCCGGGGGATACACTGTCTGCTACTAAAAGTCATTTTGTTTTTTAAAAGCTGCAGTCCCGTGGCAAAACACTAAATGTACAGCAGCCCGGTAAAAATCTGGTAATTCCTAAATTAGGTGCTGTGAGCCTGAACAAGTCACAACAACACTTACGGCCCAGCCTGAGATTGACGGAATGGAGGAGGAGCCCACGGTCGTCATAGCAGCTGTAGTTGCCCTGCGCCGACAGGTTGACGTGCAGCAGGATTAACCTCCCATCTGATGTCACTTTGTGCCATGGCAACGCTGAGCTGTGGTTCAGATGCCACACCACAGGTATCCTGGAAGAGGACATGGTGGACTTCAGTCATCGAAAAGTTTCACAACTTGGGATCAATAAACGACACGTATCTATGTATCTGTATAGCTTTGTATGTTCATATTTAAACCTAAAACTAAAATCAGAATTACCAAATACCTCAAAATTCCTTGTTGTAACTTTGATATGTCATGTTTCTTATTGTAAAAACAAATCCCATGAGACCACAACCAGCTTATAATGTATTCCTCTAAATTCCCTGTCTTGTCTGAGGCAATTTGTAGTGTATCCATTCATCTTTAGAAACAGACACACACATAAGTAATTCTGTTTTTTTTAAACAGTAATAATTACGTAAATTTCGAGAATAATCCCAACAAAAGAAGCATGGCCGTTTCAGAAAAATGTTACTCAAACAGAGAGAAAATGTAAATTTGCTTGACCCCGATCATAGGTATTTATGACGTGAATTATTTTTTAACATTTCCCATAATTGGTCGCATGAACTCTTAAAACTCTTTCAATCAAATGCAGAAATATGTCTGATTTGTATATATTGTAATTGTTAATACTGAACACTACTGTACCTCTAAGTTTAATTTAATTCATTTTTTTCAATTCAGCTTTATTTATATACCACTTAAAAAAAAAAAACAACAGCATAGTCAGCCAAAGTGCTTCACACAAACATTAACATATTTAAAATTGGATCATCCAATTCAAGTATTGCAAGGTCAGAACCTTGCAACACCAACAAAATACAATATGACTTATGATATGGGTGAAACTTTTAGGATAATTTTCCTCAGTGAGATGGTGAAAATCAATAAATAGTAGCTCCTGAATATTTCAAACTATGTGCTGCTGGTTGTCTTTGCTCACCTGATTTGTGACTTCCCACATGCCAGTGTCACATTTGAGTCCAAGCGGCCGTACTGCACGCCTGACACTGCAAAAACACAGACATCACATAAAATATTAAAGCACATTACTTTCTGGCTTACAGTAAGTGTGCATTGCACAATCGGACATACCGCGTGTCGGTACCGTCTGTATTAATGTGCCTCCATTTAAAGTATAGTCAGCAGGGTTACAATAACATGACCATACAAGGTTAGAGATCCTGCAGACACCAGGCTGAGGAGGCTTTGGCACACAATACAAAGCTGCTCCAGTGCTTTGTGTTTTCATAAGTTTATTATGATCACCATTAAAATTACACATATCAGCAAATCAACCTCAATAAGAGACAGAGGAGCAGTTCAGCAAAAACTGACATAATGTGAACAAGTTACCAGCACTGCAGACTCAAAATCTTTTTCTCTTCCCAGTCATAACTTCACACAGACCATGCATAAACTAAATAATACTTAACATACAACTGGCATGGTCCGCTAAAACCTCCATATTCAAACAGCAGTAGTTCCTGTCAGTAATGGTAAACAATAACAAGGGGGGAAAAAAAACAACCCATAAACAAACAAAGGCCAGGGCAAAGGACAAAGAACACAAGCATGAACTGTTATCAAGATAGGAGCGGTACAGAAAACAATATTTACACGCAAGAAAATAAAGTAGACTCAAATAAAATAAAGTTAACTCAAATAAATCAAATCTTAAAATATTTACAAGAGCGATAGGAATTAAATATAAAGTAACAGTATGAGGTAGTGCAAGTGTGCAGTGTGGACAATGTGCATGTACATGAGTGTTTATGGTGTGTGTGTGTGTGTGTGTATGAAGCAATGTCCTTGTTTGTTAGTGGATGGCCTGAGGAATGAAGCTCCTCCTCATCCTTTCAGTGTTGGCCTTCAGCCAGTGGGAGTGTCCACCTGAAGGCAGCAGTGAACAGTCCACTGCAGGGAGGCTGGACTCTCTGATGAAGTGTCCAGCCCTGGATCTGTGTGTTTGGATGTAACTGTCCTGCAGATTAGGGAGGTTTCAGTCTCTCTGATTTTTAATTTTTTTAATACGTAGGCCTATTTCAAATAATTATCAGTATAATGGCACGTCTACGTCCTGATTGGTCGTCATGCTTTGGGGGTGGTATGGGCTGGCTAGGTGGCGCGAAGATGACATAATTAAATAGTGCTGGGTGTGTGATGTATAGGGGGACATCCTTCATTTTTTCATTTCTAGCCAGTGCCTTGATGGACCTTCTGCCCAGGAACTGTTATTAATTACTGAGTTTTGCCTTATCAATGGATTACTGTGCTCAGATCCAGGTAAAGCAGCTCATCACTGCAGGGGCTGACCAGGTGTCCAGGATCTCACAGTCTGGAGTGGGGAGTACCAGTGGCTGGAGATGAGGCGCAGAAAAGGGGAGTGCAAACCATGGAGATACCATCACTTGTATACGCTGAGGGTTTGAGATATCCGTCTGTCTCCACCCTCCTGGCATGGAGCTTGATGTAGTCTTCTTCATTGGAGCAGAGTACTGACGAATCATCACCAACTACAATAACCTTGCTGTTGATATTGGATATCTCCGAACCTGGCCACATAAAACCAAAGCTATGTTCATGATACATCTGAAGTAGTTTCATGTAATCAATGTCACAACTGAGAACAAGTCACATCCGATGATGATAATGTGATTGAAAATAATAAAAAGCTCTGTGTGCAATAAGCAGATGAAGCTACAAAACCATTACATGCCATCACACAAAATTGGGAGGTGGTGAAGATTTGAAGGAATACTAAGTGTAGTGTATACCTGAGCAAATATTTGTGGTGACTGCAGTAATTTGCAAAGCTGATACTCTATCTGCACTATGTGAGTGTATGTGTGTGTGTGTTTAGCTTGGCTTCATAATATGAAAGCTGGCATTTACAGTAGATCTCGAGTGGAAAAACATCACTTTGACTGCCAGGCTGCCACGCACACACCTTCATTAATTCTCAACCTCAATCACTCAGGCATGCACACTCCCTGCTGGCCTCTCCTCCCTTGGTAACAAACACTTTGCCCCAGGTTTGTGTTTTTGTTTTTCTTCTTCATTTTTAAAGTAAAATAAGTGACAAACTGGCTTCGATTTGGACCTGAAACACTTTGTTGGGTCTTAAAAATGTCACTCTCGGTTTACATCACGACCTGAAAGTGTCAAGCAAATCAATCAAACAGGAGGAGGAGAGGCATTTTGAGGATGTTATTATTTAATTTGCTGTACCGGTATATTTATATTGGTTTTTCCTCCTACAATAACCTCACATGGCCTTCAGGGACCAAGTACGGTAATTCTAAATTGAATTTTAAACATACTTAAGATGAAGGTTTTACTGAAGGCCTTTTGAATTCTTGGTTTTCACTGGCACCTAAGGTTCGCTTTTCCGGCCTTGCTGCTGTTAGTGGCTGCACAAAATGAAACAGCTGGGGAAAAGAGCAGCTAAGTGCTCCACAGTGATTTTGTGGTTGCATTTATATTTTTGAGTGCAGGAGACAAATGCACAAAGAGAGGGGAACAATGAAACCTACTGAGGCTCTCTGAAAAAGAAATAACCAAATGGAAGCCTGTAAGTTATGTTGTGGTGTGTGTGGAGGAAGTAATTCATCAGACACAACACCATGCATGGTTAATAAATTTTAGCTGCCAACACTAGAATATTAGAAAGAGACAGAGACATAAGAGAGACACAGACATTGCAAAATAAAAGTAAAAACATCTTCATGATACATTTTAAAGTTAGTTGAAATCATAGACTATGCAATCTGTAAGAAACAAAAAAAGCTTTCTGAGGACTGATGCATATCTCTAACAGTCATAAAGTTGTGGGAATGACCCTTTAAAGCTCTGACATTTTGTTTTAGCTAGGCTTTTCTTGCCATCTCAAAAAACAGTCATGAAAACGTCATCCACAGTTCAGCCCATTGACTGTATTTAACAATGCAATACCACCGATCACCACTAGAGGCTGGATACAGAAAACTGGCTCCAATTGACTTCAGTTCGAAAATGGCAATTTTCATTTTCCACTAGTCATTCTGATGTCGTGAACTAAAGTCAACTCTTCTCAGTGATCTGGTGGTCCACCAGGTGGTCCACCAGATCACTCTCATACACTCTGGGTAGTGTCCTCAGGTTCAAGGGTCAGACCCGCCTCCTCACTCCTCCCTTCATATCCAAATATGGTTACTTCTGGTTCCAAACAATACACATAGCGACGTTCAAATGACGATCTTCTGGCTTCAAAGTCCACACACCCACGTTAGCTTTGTCCGTTCTATATAAAGTTTATGGTTGAAATCAAGATTCCAGCTGAGGCTAGCTATAAGAAGCACTAACTGCAAGATGAAACTAAAAGTGAGCAAACCAGACATTCACCTTGTAATTACTTCTTGTAGTGATGAATAACATAAGGTAAACATAAAATTTAAGTTTTCTGGACAACTTTATGACTGTAATTTCTAGTTTTCTACAATCTACAAGCATCTATTTGCAGTCTAGTGTTAAAACAATATCATAGTTGCTTGTTGGTTGCACTCAGCACAGAACCACATGTAAATATTACATTAGATATCCATATAGTAATACTGCATGAATGAGCAATATCCACATATAATCATCCAAAAGAGGCATTATAACAGCTGATAGCACCTGATTATCCAGTTGTGTTAATAATAACAAAACTGCGAGTATGTCATGTTTAATAATGTTTTTATATCAAACTGAGCATAAACAATGAAGGACCCCTGAGCACTCTGCAGTGTAGCTAATCAGGCTAAAGTTGATTTTATAGACCAACATGCCTGAGTTCTGATGATCTCAATTCAGAGATTTAGGAAAGACGAGCTTAAATGTGTCTGGAGATGACAACTTTCTGCATCCTTTCTATGTTTATTGATGTGTTGTAGGTGGTGAAATCAAAAGGCTCTGCCTGTTTCACAGAGTTTCAATCAATCAATTCACAATTAAAACAAGATCTTAAATGTATATCATCACACTCCTCCTCTTTCTTTTCTAATTGTTTTACCCTCAGTGTCTGTCTTTCCTTGTATCTCAGTCTTTTTATTCAGAGCCTCTTTCACCAGATTTGACCAGATTTTTCTTTTTCCCTTAACCCATAAAACACACACACACACACACACACAGACACACAGACACACACACACACACACTCTATCCTCTCTCTGTTTCTGTGTGTGTACGCTACCTGGGGCCTTGGTGCAGTGCAAAGAGTTGGCTGGTCTGAATGTGTGTATTCATGTTTTATTGGCAGTGAAGTACATTATTCCCCAAACCCGCAGCGTTCCACTCATATCTGATTCTGCTTCTGGCAAGAAGACCCAGACATGTGCACAAGCACACACAGACATAGAAACCACACACACATGCACACACAAACATGCGTTTAAGTACTCATATCCACACACACACCAATTCACAGAGGAAGGCTGCAGGTTTCTCCTGACATTGAAATCAGATGGCAGGGTGGACGCAGAAACTGCAAGCTGGATGAAACTTAGTACTTTCCAAACAATAAAAAAGGGACTGTGAAGCTGCTGTGGAGTGAAATAAATGGGAAGGGAAAACTTTGACAGTTTCACCTTAAGGTCCATGAGCAAGTTGTTCTTTTTGTTGGAGGGATTATTGTAGCTGATTATAAAGAAGAAGATTCAAGAAAGAAAAAGAAATCCCCGGATGAGGTGAAAAAGCTTCAACAATACAACTATTGTTTGCTGAGTGCAAACAATCCACTCTAATTCAACTATTCAAAAAAAACACATCTGTTGAAGTTGCACATCCAAAATAAGACAACAAAAATGAAGGATGAGAAGAAGTCCTCTGATGAAGTTTTTCCAAGAAGAATCTGTCAGTGTTTTATGGTAAACTGCACTGTTTCCAATTTGAATCTTGGATGTGTTTCCTCCCTCTTTCTTCTGCAGTAGCTTTTGACCCCATAAGCACTTTGAGTCAAGATAAGTCAAGAGCGCCCGAAATAGTTCCCAAAGGAATCCATGTCTGATCCTTAACACAATCTGTGCATGTGTGTGTGGAGGTAAGTGTGTGCCACTGCCTTTGAAAATGTATCATTACTCTTCAAACATGTAAGTTTCTGGATGGTGTGCACACACAGTATACGTGTACTTTGACTTTGTTTAGTTTGTAGTAAACAAAAACTAAACATTTTTGGCAATAGCATTTTATTTCATTTTTAAACACTTGTTCCCATGTTTCTGCACGGTTGCCATGGTGACAGGTAACAGGTACCTCAGAGGCAGAAGGGTTTAATTTTCGTCTATCACAAGGTCAATGTAAAAGGCTTAGGGTGTCCATATCCCTGTGCTCTACAGTGACAACACAGTAAATCCAGTTGACGTTTCCAAACTCTGCTGCTCTCTCTCTCTCTGCTCACCTAGCATTAGCATCAGCAGCCACCTGTTCCCCCCACTACTGACTTAGCTTAAGTAGAGATGCAAATGGTTGGATAACATTAAAATGGTTCTCCAACAGTATTTCTATAGTAAACATCTTGAAGATGATTCAGAGTTCCTACATTAATCAGGGAACTGACTCATTCCTTGTGAAGGCAACATGAAAAATATCAGACTGAAACAAATGTAGCACATTAGTCGTGTTCGTTTACTTTTTAATAAATGTCAGCTGCTACTTGCATGTTTGTACTTTGTCTGTTTCATTGTCAGTTCTTCTGTAATTCTTACTGTAAATTGTACATGAGATCAGTTCATAAATATGTTTCCGGAACGGTTGAATAACATTACTGTCAAACGCATAACATTGCCTATTAATGGCAGTACAACAGGTCAAACATACATCTACTGAACAGGAGATATTCTGAGTTACTAACCAGGACTGACAAGAGGAGGTTCAGCAGATGTTTGTCTTGAAATATTACTGTTTATTAGTTTCAGTGAAAGTCCATGAATATTTTTATATTGGCACAATTAACACCACTGTTTGTCCGTGTGTGTGTGTGTGTGTGTGTGTGTGTGCGTTACCTTCATCAGTCAAATTCTGAGCACAACAGGAACGCAGTGACCAAGATAAAAACCAGATGACTGTCAGACACACAGGGCTGGACAAAAGGCCTGGCATCTAGAAAGACAGAGAAAGAGAGAGAGTTGGGAAATGATTAGAAGTTATTTTAAAACCTCAGTTGTTTGTCAGTATTAACATCGGCAGCAACAGCAGAATTATCATCATCATCATCATCATTCTGCGTCCATTTCCAAGAAAATTGAAAGGAAAACAAAGATGTTTTTGTACACACCTCAAATTTCCTTATTTCTTTGGTCGATTTCCGAAGTATAAAAAATTCAATGCACAAAACTGCTGCAGGTAATGACAATGTTCCTTCATTAAGATTGTATGTTTGTATCACGAAATCCAAAATACAAAGACAATGGCCGACACAGCCTCTATCTCTCAGTGGGGGAGGTCACAGTTGAAGTTTTTCTCAAAATTAAAAACATATTTTCAGCAAAATCCAAAGTATTTTTTATTTCAGTTGGATGTAGTTTTCTTAGAAACTCTGGGAAAAATAAAACTTTAGTTCCACTTGTGTTGGGAAAATAATCCAGTCTTCAGTTTTGTACTATAAATCAACTAAACACATTCCCTGTAAAATTTAACCCAGATGTGTAGAATGTGCAAAGTACAGGACCAGTGGAGTACACAATACAGTCTACTGTAGTATAAAAGTGCTTGTTGTTATTAAATTACACTGTGGTCTGGTGGTGGTGCTGTGGGACACACTTTTTATTTGTCCAATTTCAATTTGATTCAGTAAAATTAAGCTATACAGATATGTGATGCAAAAAAAAACATTTATGAGTTTACATTTTGAAGCCAGGAGTTTGACATTTAAACGCCGCCATGTTGGTTGTTTTGGACCCAGGAGTGACCATATTTGGATATGAAGGCAGGAGTGAGGAGGCGGGTCTAACCTAAGCTCTATGAAACTTGACTTCAGTGCTGGTTTCATTGGAGACTAGATGTCGATCAAACTAACCACACCCTTACATATTTCTCTTTTTGAGGCTTAATGTCCACTTAATTTTTTTTCCCCCAGATGAACAGCTGATCACTGATTAAAATGGTAAATGGAGAACATTTATATAGTGCTTTCATGACTTAAGCTAGGTCCCAAAGCACAATACATGGCACCTCATTCACCCATTCACACACACATGGCTACAGAGCTGCCATGCAAGGCGCTATCCCCCATTGGGAGCAACTTAGGGTTTAGTGTCTTGCCCAAGGACCCCTGGCACGTGGAGCCAGGGATCAAACCCACAATCTTAAGATCCATCGGCAACCCACTCTGCCACTTGAGCCACAGCCGCCCTAATTAAAGTTAATTAGAAGAATTAACTTGAGGTAATAACGTCAGGGTGACACATGACATGAAAGTCATGATTAAAAATGACCATTTTTGAATTGAAGTTAATTGGAGCCAGCATCTAGTGATATAGTGGCCATCTGGGGTATTGCACTTTGTCACACTTCTGCATTGAGCTCCAGTTGCTTCATCCATTTCTATATACAGTCTATGGTGATGGTACAGTGAAGCTTTGAGATAAATAATATCAACAACAGATCAAACAGTGCAAGTGAAAAAGTGAGGAGTGCCAAAAAACTCAATGAATGCAAGAAACAATTGGTGATCATGTGGTGTTTGTGGGCCACTGAGACTATAGTCGTACACGTTACATCTCACAAATTAAATACACATGTAATCCACAACAGGCCTCTCATATTACATTTGAGGATAATATACACAAAAAGAGAAGGGCTTGTGAATCAAAACTGAATGAGTCTTTTGTTTCACTCCTGTTGAACAAATAGGGATATTTGCCATGAGAAAGCTGAAATCTAGTCCGTGATGGTAAAAATTATAAGTTTCTTCAGCCAAATGCAGTGACGCAGCACGTTAAAGGAAAGAAGGTTTTATGGTGCTTTAAAAATGGTGTATTTCTACACCGTTATTCATCATTCTACTTCACTTGTTTCACCCTAAAGTGAATGAGACATCTTCTGTGGGCTGACTAATAGTCTGCAGAAGTGGGCACAAAGCAGCAAGAGCTCGCTCCTTTCATTTGTACAGACTGGATTTCTTTCAATGTCAAACAGAATCGGCATTCAGAAAGAGCCAAGAGGGGGATGAGTGATGAGTTAGTGATGAGAGGCTGGCAATCTCATTGACACTCCGCTGGCTTATATAATGTATATATATATATTTCACATATTCTGTGAATGAACAGAGGTAAACAGAAAGGACTGGAGGTTAACAAGTGGTCCACCTCCAACTGCAACGGAGGTTTTAGAGGTTGGCCTCCCCCTCTCTACTCCAACACACATATGAGGACAAACACAAAGATCTCATTGATTCAGGTTCATTTATATGCTCCATTTTACCATTTTTTTTTTCAAATGGTTTGTCTTATTTGGTGCTGGTGTAGTCGTGTTATGAGACAAAACAAATGACTCCTTTGGCTTATGGGTTAAGTTTTGTGAGTCATAGACTGTATAAGAAATAGACATGAACACAGGATCTTAAAAGTGAAGTTAATGGGGAGGTGCAATACCACCAAAGACCACTAGGTGCTGGCTCCAAAAAAACTCAATTGACTTCAGTTCAAAAATTCATTTTCAGTAATGAATTATTAAAGATTTTTAGGTCCCTCTAAAATCAATTCATCATTAAGTAGATATTAGGCTTCATAAAGAGGAATATTTAGGGGTGTGGTTAGTTTGATTGACAGGTTTTGCCTCCATCGATGTTCTGATGAACTCCAGTCTCATACAGATTGGCCAGTGTCCTCACGTTCAAGGGTCAGACCCACCTCCTCACTTCTCCCTTCATATCCATATATGGCAGCACCAAAAAAAAACAAAACAAAAACATGGCAATTTTCAAATACCAAATCTCCACAAACTAACAGAAGACATCACGTTAACTTTGTCCATTGTTTATATTCAGTCTATGGTTAACACTGTAAAAACAAAAAGCATTTAAAAGAGCATTTTATTCATTATCCTGATCCTGTGTTACAACCCAAAGCAGATTCTGAAGAACTACTTTACTCCAATGACAATTTACTGGCTACACAAATAAACTGAACTCTAGTGGTTTGTGCGAAGGCACTTTAAAATATCCACTGTGGCTTAGTGGGAGTAAACCTGCAACCTCTGCTTCTTGGCATCCCTGCCAAACAGATCATCTGTTTGTTTCAAGCATAAAATAAATATAATCAACTTCCCATCAGGAGAACAAGGTGTTAGGTTTGGCTCATGGAAGTGCTGCGAGGCTGTCGATGTCTAAGCAATGGTGACAACGTGTTTGGTGAATTTTAGACCCTGATTGACGGTGTTGTGAGTTAGCTGATAAGGATAATGGGATTGTAGGGTAAATAATATAACATGATGACTTGATGATACAATGAGGATATGAACATAAGCAAAACAGCCACTGAGTCATAAGTAGGACAACACACAAAAACACCAGCGTTTATTGTTTTCTGTGTAAACCCACACCGGTGGCCTTAAGGTACGTCATTGTTCATTTCCACAGAATTGGTGCAGGCTGACATTTACATTTATCACATTCACTTCCACCAGCACAGCATCATGTAGCAGCAACTTATGTGTACGTTTTTAGTTAAATCTGCAATTATTTTATTTAATCAATTTATTGCAAATGTTTTGGGGGAAAGTTTCATGGCCCATTTGTCGTCGCACCACAGATGGAAATCAAAATGACCTTGGCATAGCTTATATAACAAAAGCAAATACACACACAGCACACTACAAGGTACAGTTCGATCACTGGGCAGTGGATTTTATCTCCTCCCTTTCCAGTCAAGTGCTGGATGTGTATCTGTGTCTCAGTGAAAAGTCAAAGTCCCCCCAAAACTGTTCTTGGAAAGTTTGTAGTGGATCAGAGACAAACTCCGTTTCCACCGGTGTCTTATGATGTAGCGGAGCAGTGTTACATTCAGCACTTTGCCACTGTAACTTCACACAGCGCACTCAGCACATTTAAATCTCACTGGCTACTAACTCCCTCACTTGCTTACATTCCTCCTCCTGTGTCTATCCGTGCTGTTTCTGAAGTACATTCTGTACCTGGACCTGCGTGGTACACCGGTCAACTAGTGGACACCCATACATACTTTACTAACTGCACTTTAATAAGCGATGCACTCATTCACTCCAGGGATCTCCTGTTTTCTGATTGTTGAACATTCATGTCATCAGAGGCAGTTTTGAGGTTACAATAAACTCAAATGGCAATAATTGAAGAGTCAAGCCAAGAAAAAAAAATGCATCAAATTGTTGAGAGCAATTCACCAAAATGCTCAAAGTCATTTTTTTTATTTGACTAATAAATAAAAAATAAAAAAGGACAGTTTTAATACTACATGACGTGTTGGGGACATGTACTTATAACAGAAAAGTGAATTATGCTGCAGGAGTGGTCTGAAAAGTTCATGAGCAGGTTTCAAACCTGTTGTTGGTGAACATTTGAATGTGACGCTTTTCTTTAATTGAATGACCAGTTTACTAAGATGCCAGTGTAACATGGTATTTTCATTTCTCACTGCTGGTATTTTTATATTTGCTATGAATAATTCCACAAATGAAAAAGCAGTAAATATTTACTGATGGGTTCAAATGCGTAAAGGGAATATTGATTTAGTTGCTTGTCTGCAAAGACAAGCCTGATGGGAAATCCCACAGACACTGGACACTTTTTGTTTTTTTTTGGCTGTCCACCACTTTCAGCCTGTTATTTTTTTTTTAGACTTTGAACACACTTTTTTTTTGCCCAGCAGTGAGTCCTTGGCCATGTTTTCCATCCTCTAATGCCAGAATGTTCAAGGTTCAGTAAACATATTAATGTCATAGTTTGTAATGGCAGACCATCTCCCCTTTCCCGCTTTCCTCTGGAGTAACCAGTGATCAGAAAACGAAAGCTTTATCTATGTCCTCTCATTTTTTTTCCATCCCATCGATTCCCATTGGCCATCTCTTATCTCCACCTCCCCCTCACTAGCTTCAGAGGTCCATCTTCTCCCTACCTGCCTGTGTTTCCCTGCACGTGCACTTTAATCTTTACTGCCAGACAGTACAAGGTTCACTTAACATATTCATGCAAAGGTTTCTAATCCTCCTTCACTAACACTTGGAAACAATGCTAATCTGTTCTCACGTAACAAGCAACAAGTTCCTGCTCATTCCTGGTGCTAATGTTCAGAATCAGCAGGTCTCCGATTACACAAGCTTCCAACAAAATTAAAACACAAGTAATCAACAGTATCAGTAACACTCCTCTGCTTTGAGTATAAATACATTTTCTGCAGTGGCAGTAGATACTGAAAGATTTCCTGGACTGATAAAGCTGCTGTGTGGTGTATTTGTGGACATCTGTTTCAGCTGAGCAGCTGTTTCCAGCAGCTTGACTAATGTTAACTGGAGTGAACAAGTCTCCTCAAATCACATGCAGAAGCCGTGCATATTGTTTTATGTCACACGATAAGAGTCCAAACTGATGAGAGAAGACTGAGGTAACCTAAAGCTAAGTAAATATATTACAGGTTATTTAGTTAAGTCTCACAGTTGTGTTATCTAAATATAGTTCAGATGACTTGTGGATTACCTTATTGGTTAAGACAACTGCATCCCTGATTCTAAGTGTATTTGGTAATCACAGGGCTGTGTTAACAATTTATTAGATGCTAAAGTGATGCAATCCAACACAACACCCTACACTCATGCATAAAAACTGGTAACTGAACATAGATTTACTATAAAAGGTTTTTCCTGGTAGATGTCCATAGTGAGAACCAACACTGTGTTTGTCTCAGTCAAAGAAACAACCAATCGAGAAATATTACATTTGATACACTAAATGCTATTCTTCTGCATCTCCTGATTGTATTTTTGTGTTTATTTCTTTTTAGATTTTCGGGATGATCAGTAATTGTTCTGAGTCCAAGTATAAAAATCAGGAAAAAAAAGACATAAATACAACAATAGAAAAGCGGCTTTTCATCTCTGTTGTGTTTACTTTATCTGATTCCTGGAAAGAAACTTTTAAAGCTCCGTGAAGCTGTGAAGTATTTTAACAGATATTTTTCTTTCAGTGACAAAACCACAGAAACAACAATAAGAGAAGAATCGTACCTCGAAGTGAAACTGCTGAATCACCTCATTCTCTCAAGTGAAATGCCAATATCAGATATGGTCACTTTCCAAAAGCACAAAATAAAACACTGACTCAACCTGGGTGTTACCTGAGTTCAGAGACAGCCACACTCACAATCAGGCCCAATCCCAATTCACCCCATCGCCTTAGCCCTTAGCCCAACACCTCCATTTTGCACATTTACGTAAAAGGGTAGGGGTGTCCTGATTTTTGATGAGTCGAAGGGGGAAGGCCAAGGGATAGGGCTTTCTGGCCCTCGAAACGAAGTACACTACAAAACAGAGGGGTGTGAGAAAATTCCCAAAATTTTGTGCAAGTCACCGGTAACATGGAGGCAAATGCTGCAGTGGTGGCGAAAGGAAAACAAATAACTTATAATAGTAATTTGATCATCAGTTTAATACCATTCAATTAATGACTATTCACGTTAGCATTGTTTTACCGTACCATTCACGTGTCCTGTTATGCCCGTCAAAAATTCAACATGCCTGTTACTTGATAATCTGGGTCTGTCACCCAGAGGAGTACAGCTGCTGACGGCATGGTGAATTGTTTGGTGTCGCTAAAGTTGTTGGATCTGTGTAGCACCATCAGCGAAGAGTTGTCCCATTTCATAGGGGATATTTCAAACCCTACCCCTTGCCACTCCATCTCAAGGGGCAGGGTTGAGGGGTAGGGGTAAACATCAGAAATGGGAGTGTGATGTTTTACCTCTGATACTGAGGAAACAAACTAGAAACCCAGAGATCAGAGTGATACTGAAACTCCCTGAGGATGGGATGTTACAACTGGAATCTCCACAAACCTGATATTACCACAAACCACTTTCCCTCAGGAGCCGGGAGATGAAGCTAAATGTGAAAAACCACTTTCACCCAGTGTAAATATGTATATAAACAGGCTGTGATGGCCCTAAAGTACCTGCCCTGTGGTTCTCATTGAGCCTACTAGTTACTAGTTCCAGTATTTCATAGAACTATAATGCAAGATTTCCATAGTCTTGAACTTTACTTCTGCCATAGTAGACCAGCAACATCAAGGACCACTGAGGGCTTCTCAAATTTCAACAGTCTCTCTTTCCATAGGTTTGGTGTGTGTATGTGATCACAAGCCTAGTCTCTGACTCACCCCCAGCAGTCACCTTTATACTGTAACTCTTCCAGCAACAACCAGAATAGACAGGGGAATGTAGCCATGGATATTGTCACTAGGATGCACCCATAACGCAAGTATTCCCACATGCCCAAAGATGCTAAACAGCAGATGTCGTGAACCAACAGCACAATTTGCTCTTGAAAATAAAATTGCTCCTATTTTTGTAGACCTAGCAAGAACCACAGGGTGATTAAAAATAATTGCAAAAGAAAAAAAAATCCTGGGTGAAAAACATTCCTTCCAGTCTTTGCAGAAAAGATCCAGGTGAAGGGTGAAAGTCAAGATATCCCAACAAAGGTCTAACAATAGGTGTGCCTAGAAGCATTGGAAAAAGGAAAATCAGACCCAGGAGAGCTGAAGGGAGGCTCGAAAGGTTGATTACAAAAAGGACTTCATAGTAAAAATGAGGTGTGCGCACACTGACAATGAGTAATCCAATCCACAAGGGCTCTCTATTAGCCAGTCCTCTCTGTGGCAGCACAATCCCACATGGTGAGTCACTCACACTCTGGCATGCCACTGCACATTCAGTCAGCTTTACAAGAGAAGAAATAAGACAGTGAGAGGGAAGAAAGACGGAGAAAAGATGGAGACTGAGAGAAAGAACAAAAGGCTGGAGGCTTGAATACAAACTAAAGTGAACTGATGGGGTGAAATGTACAGAAACAAGCCAAGAAAAATCTGTATTAACAAGTCTGAAGTCAAAATAATTCATTATTTTTTCTTAAGGCAGATTAGTCTTTTAAACTTTACTTTCTGTACGCACACTAGTACAGACTGACTGTCTTGCTGTGCAATGACATAACACATTATTACAGGATGTCCTGTTCACGAGGACAGCTCATTAGAGTGTATGTCATGAATTAAAGATTAACAAAGACTGATGTGTAATTTAGGCTACTGTGTGCACAAATTGGTCATCAGAGTGTACATGTGTGTTTCTGTGTGTGACTGTAAGTACCTGTGTGTCGGACTGAAATGATGACAAACGGGGGATTAGGTAAACTGAGTGTTCATTTGTGCGTATGAGAGAGCAAAAAGCCCATAGCGTAACTGTGTGTGTTTGTGTGTGTGTGTGTGCACGCACTAGACCAACAACATAGGGAGGTCAAGCCAAGATGGGGGGAGGACTACAATGGCTGTGGTGTTTACCCAGGTCACCATGGCAATCGCTGCAAACCCGGCTTGTCTG
>OOFC01012963.1:40065-55565 GCA_900323345.1 Pseudochromis fuscus | reverse complement strand
CCACGGTGCTGGCCATGGTGCTGGCCATGCTGGGAGTCACGCTGCAGCACACACTGGAGGTCATGGTCATGGCGGCTCCCACAACTCCACCGGGGGATCCACGCTGCTGGGATACATTGGCATTGACACCATCATTGAGCAGATGAGGAAGAAGACCATGAAGACAGGCTTTGACTTTAATATCATGGTAGTCGGTGAGTGACGGTGGACTCGATTCTTTTCTTTATTTATACCTGGACAGTTTCTGTTTCTCTTGTTGTCTGACTTACTCTCTCTCTGGCCTGTTTTGTGTTTCATCTCAGGGCACAGTGGTCTGGGAAAGTCAACTCTGGTGAACACTTTATTCAAGTCCCAGATCAGCAGGAGGAGTGCAGGGTGGGCCCGGGATGAGAAGATCCCCAAGACAGTGGAGATCAAGTCAGTGTCTCATGGTGAGTAGGAGGAGAGAGATCCTGTTCTTTCTGTACAGCCAGATATTTATATTAGCATTTAATTGGACACAGAAAATTAACGATCTGCGGCCATGTTCCTAAAAGTCCCACGTAGCCTACTTACAGTACATCAGTGCACCGAGGTCGCTGCCAAAAAAGCTCCCCATTTATTTCCAGCTGAGCTACAAATACATGAGCCAACTTCTGCCTCTCCTACAGGCACTTTGATGCTTTGTTTACTTGCTTGGTTAATTTGCTCATAGCTGCTGACAAGCTAATTATTGAGAATGCATTTTCTTACTAGATTTATTGCCCTGTAATAATTGTATTATATATCATACTGATAAATGAGTGTGGAAACTGGTCTGATTTCTGTCTACTTCACTGTACCAAAAAGGTTAGGTTTTTTTATCCTGCTTGTTATTTCTAATTGAATGAATGTGTGAGGTGGAAACGTGGTGGAAAGATCACTGAAAAATGACAGATCTCTTCTCAGCAATCAGGAGGAAAACCCTGCTGGTGCACTGTGTATAGAAATAGATGTACCATGTGGGTCTCAAAAATGAGGCAAAGGTGTTACTAGATCCTGGCTCCAAAATCGTCCTTTTCAATAATGAGATACTCAGTCGATACATTTTTTCCACAAGTCATTCTGATGTCATTAGCAAGTCAGCTCTTCTTATCAGTGATCTGGTGATCCATCTGAAAATCATTTCATCATTAAGACTTTAAAAAAAGTAATATTTATTTTATATTTTAGTTTCTAGTTAGACCAGCTCTGAACTCGACTCCTGAGACATTGCTCTCAGGTTCGAAGGTCAGCCCCGCCTCCTCACTCCACCCTTCATACTCAAATACCAAACCTGACACAGTTTATGATTGGGCACAGTTTTCAGATGCAGCATCAATGTGTCACTGTAGGTTTGGATTTCAGGCACAGCTTGCAATGAACAAAGTATGATTTGTTAATAGATGATCATTTAGGACAGGCAACTAATAACAAAGAGGAAAGGCAGAAAAGCAGAAGATAAAAAAGCAAGCAACAGGTTTTAAAAGGTTTTGAGGAACAGGTAACAAGAAATCTGATTGAGAACAGATGCCAAGGAGCATGTGAGAGCTGATCAGGGCATTGGCAGCAGTTGTGGAGGTGTGTGTGTGTGTGTGTGTGTGTGTGTGTGTGTGTTCAGCAGTAACCCTCCTTTCTCCCTGCTACATGACAAATAGCATTTAGTCATTGGCTGGTACAGATTGGTCTTGGACCTACAGATACCCTCTGGATTAATGACAGCTTTCATGTGACACCAATTTAACAATCCTAGGAGTGATGACTCTGACTGTGTGGCTGTTTTAAAGGGAGTGTAGTCTGTCATTGAGGGGTAGTGGACTAGCCTCTTTATCCTCAGTGTAGATAACATAATGCATACTCGCTTGTGTTTGACAGACAGAGGATTTGAAATGGTCTCTTTTGTCTCACTTAACCTCTGTCATCTTGCTTAATTTTTTCCCCACGCTGCGGCAGTGCCGGTCTATATTTGTCTGTCTGTTATGTTTTCATCATAATAGGAAATGTCAAAATGAGCACACAAGCTTTTGAGCTGTTAAAAACAACCACATTTCATACTCATGGTACATTTCATTATTATCAATGGGTAGTTTCACGAAGAGACGAGACACCAGTCAATAGATTTAGCATTTCTTAGTTTGTCTGGTCTCATACTAGTTAGTTTCATAATGATAACAATGACCTAATTACAATTTTTTTAAAAGTCTGCTGCCACAATGCTAGACATTCTCAGAATAAAGAGCTGTGTTTCCATGGTAACAAGCATTAACTCAGTCCGATAACTGACACAAAGTGGTAAACATAGTTCAGTTTGTGGTTTGTTAACAGTGTTGGAGGGCAAGGGATCAGAAAGTTCTTCTTACAAAACATCCTTCTACTTGTAAAAGCTTCCTGTTGGGAGAACTGCAACCACTGTGTGTAGAGTGGACAAAGCCAACATGACATCACCCGGTGGTTTGTGGAGTCGCATTTCAAAGCCAGGAGTTTGGCATTTGAACGTCACCATGTTGGTTGATTGGAGCCAGAAGTGACCATATTTGGATATGAAAGGAGGAGTGAGGTGATGGGTCTGACCCTTGAACCTGAGGTCACTGCCCAATGTGTATGAGGCTCGAGCTCAGGTCTGTTCTCACTGGAGAGCAGAGCTGTCAATCAAACTAACCACATCCCTAAATATTCCTCTTTTGAAGTCTAATACCTACTAAATAATGGTCACCAGGTCACTGACAAGAAGAATTGAATTTAACTAATGATATCAGAATGACTTGTGGAAAAAATGTAGTCTTAGCATTTCGTATTTGAAAATTACCATAATCAAAGTCAGTTGTAGGTTGTTGGAACCAGCATCTAGTGGTCTTCAGTGGTATTGCACTATTTTTGCAGTCTTTGAGATCCTGTTGCTTCATCAATATCTATTTACAGTCTATGGATAAATGCAGCATCAGCCATGATCCTGGTTTGAAAAGTCATCCAGAATTAATACCATTTTTAAATTATTATTATTATTTTTTTTTAATGAAATCCTATTTAAATTCACTATATTGAAAGTGTCTGATGCTGGCACACCTCCCCCAATGATCATATCAGATCAGTCACTGTGGCAGACGGCTGTGTGTGTCGTTTGTGAAATCAGTGGGAGGCTCTTCAGTATGGAGCAGACAGGATTGTGCTCATTACAGCATGTGGGACTGGGGAAGCAGCTGAACTGCTGTTTACACATGTCCTTGAAGACTTAGCAGCACCAGAGACAACCATGGCGATAATGTCAAACCTTCACTCTGAGCACAGTGTTTGTTTGGTACAGTCATCATGATCGTGTACGTCTCGCCTGCGGCCAACAGTGACCTGTTGTTAGAAATGCAGCTGAAGCGTAGCCTTACATACAGATGTAAAAAAAATCTTCTCAGACCATTTATAATTCATTAGCTGTTTCTGTCTTAAAAGGTCTTTCTGTGATTATTCCAAACCCCAAACATTTGTTGATTATGTTCAGGATCAGAGATTGAATGTACAGTCAGTTACAAGTTATTTTTTAAAAACATATTTGGACAGGCAGAATTACCACTTGGGGTCCTCTTGGATAAGGATCCACCAGTTGCATGGACATCGACTTCCTGAGGTTTTGACCTCTCCTCCAGTAAAATTGCCAGTGATATATTTGTGAGTTCTCCAGCATGTACTGCCTGTTTCAGATCCCTCCACAGATTTTTTTTTAACAAAGCCATAACCCTCCATTTTTTGTTTTTGTGCCAGTTCTTGGTGGATATGCTTGTGGATTTAGGATTATTATCCTGTTCACAAATCCACTTTGGGTTCCAATGCAGATCTGCCAAAAAGTACAATACTCACAACAACCACTAGATGCTGTACTGAAAAAACTCAGGCTCCAATTGACTTCAATTCATGAATTGTCATTTTCAATTATGAACTACTCAGATTATTCTGTCAGTCCTGCCTCTTCCCTTCATATCCAAATATGGTCACTTCTGGCTCCAAATAACCAACATGGCGACGTTGAAATGCCAAACCCTTGGCTTCAAAATGTGCCTCCACAATCCAGTCATGTGGCGATGTGGTGTTAGCTTTGTCCATGCAGAAGTCATAGTTGAATCAAAGACTGGGAGTTGCCCAGTCCCTGAGGCTGTGAAACAAACTCAAACCAGAACATTTTAACCACCTGCACAGTTGGTATGAGCTTCCTCTCCTGAAAAGCTGCCTTTGGTCTGCATCAATCATGTCTGCTGTTACTTTCATCTCTGATTCAGATGTCCACAGCACACTATTCTGAAAATCATGGTCTTTTCTTGTATGTTTCTACAAACTGTAGTTTTGCTTTTAGGTTGTATTGGGACAACAAAGCTTTTTCTGGTCAAATTTCTGTCATCTCATTTGAATTGTAGAGTCATGCTACCAGCAGCTCCAGAGTTATCTGTAGATCCTGTGCAGAGGTTTTGGGTTCTGTATGACATCTTTTTACCTTAAACAGATCAACTGAGTTTCAGTCACTTGAAATTTACATTACTGGAGGTGATTGTCTTTACAGTGGAATAAATTATTTTAAATATTTTGGAGAGCTTTTTAAATCCATTGCCGGACTCATAGGCATCCACAATGTTTGTTTGATTGTTTCTAAAGGCTGTAGAGAACTCTTCAGATGATGGCATGAGGACACCACGCAGGAGGCCCTGGAGGTTTAAATAAGCAAGGCTTTTCATGTCACTCCCTAATCTGAAAGCCCTGTTATTTTTATGGATATTTTTGCTGTGATTATTTATTTAAAATGTCCTCAGTTGTATCACTTTCTTCTGAAGGCAGTGTTTCAAAGACGTGAAATGTGTTTCAGATATGTCAAAAAGCTATTTCCATGGGATGTACTTATTTTTTCCATCTCTCTGTAGATCCAAAACAGATCATTTACGTAATATCTGTAGTGTTTGTGCATAACAAGCAACCGCTATAACTTACTTTGTTCGTTTCTTCCGTGTGCAGTGATTGAAGAGGGTGGTGTGAAGATGAAGCTGACAGTTGTCGACACTCCAGGCTTTGGAGACCAAATCAATAACGACAACTGGTGGGTTTTCCAGCTCCAACATCGTTAAAGGCTCATAAATGTCTTAATTACTGCCTTATACTTTAACAGGGACACATTTTCTCTTGTCACCACCCAAAACTGGATTTCATTCCTTACAACTTTCTTGCTTCAGTAATCTGTTCTCCTGAGTTGATTTGTACTGATGTATCCCCCAGCTGGGAACCCATTTCCAAGTACATCAACGAGCAGTACGAGAAGTTCCTAAAGGAGGAGGTCAACATCACCAGGAAGAAGCGCATCCCCGACACCAGGGTCCACTGCTGTATCTATTTCATCTCTCCGACCGGACACTCGTGAGTTAAGCTTTGGCAGAACTAGAGATTAGTGAAGTAATCAAACCCTCTTAAAAGGGATGTGTTTTTAGAAATCCGCTTGAATAAGCAGCGAGAGAACCGCACGGATACACACATACAGTCCCACAATGTTCATGTCGTTTCATCCAGGAACATTTCATTTTTCATTACCAAAACTCTACCTCAAGTGTGCTACTTTGTATTGCAGACAACACACACCTCTCTCTCCTCTGAACATCTCACAATTAGCTCCTGCTGACAACTGTGAAATTACTCTTTAATGGATAAATGGATACAGTCCTTTGTGTATTACTGCCAGTGTATCTCATCCCTTTCAACCGCAGTAATTGAGACCGACAGGATGTTTTGTGTGCAGGCAAACAAGAACTGGGACGCAACCTTTGTCCAATGATAAGCCCACTTTTCAGAAACATTCACACTGTAAATCTTTTGTAATTGCTGCAAGACCAGGCGCTGGTAATGAGATGTAAGAAATATGGCAATTAAAATCCCCGTGCTTCTGTCGAGTATTTGCTGTCCTAATTATCTTTTCACTGCTACATATACACATTCAGGGAGAATCACAACTCTTGAGTCTACCTACTGACTCACTTTAATTCTCTGTCCGTCTGTTCCAGCCTCCGGCAGCTAGACATCGAGTTTATGAAGCGCTTGAGTCACTCGGTCAACATTATTCCTGTCATTGCCAAAGCAGACACGATGACCATTGAGGAGAGACAGGAGTTCAAACAGCGGGTGAGTTTCACCAATAATCTGACTTCAAAAGTTTCTGCTCAGTACATATTTATTGATTTTTAAAGCTCTTTTTGTATTATCAATGGATTTAATTCACTTGACTCTGCTTGAAAAAAACAATTTCAGGCATGCTATAGATCCCACAGTCCTCCTGGAGTGTTGGGTGTACACAGAGACTATATATAGAAATGGACGAAGCAAGTGTGACATCACCTGTTGATTTGTTGACTGAGGACTCTCTAATCTCTCTAAAACAGATCTTAAACATTATAACCTCCAGGAAGGCAGGATGTTTGAACTGTGTTAGTTTAAATTAGTTGTACATCATAAACAGGCAATGTAGTTTGATACATAAGACTTTTTGAAACCTATAATTAATATGAAATAGAAGATATTCGGTATTTAACATGTTCATAGTATAGATCCATTAATGGACCAGTTGCTTGAATTGAATGGATGAAGCTAACGTGATGTCACCCGTTGGGTTTGTGCATTTGCATTTTGAAGCGAGGAGTTTGACATTTGATCTTCACAGTGTTGGTTGTTTGGAACCAGAAGTGACCATATTAGTATAAGACAGAAGGAGTGAAGAAGTGGGGTCTAACCCTTGAACCTGAGGACACTGTCCAGTGTGTACTTGACTTCAACGCTGCTCTCACTGAAGTCCAGGCTTGTCAATCAAGCTAAATTTTCTTCCGTTTGAAACCTAATATCTACTAAATGATGAAATGATTTTCAGATGGAGCACCAGATCACTAATAAGAAGAGCTGACTTTGGCTAATGACATCAGAATAACTTGTCGAAACAATGTATTTACTGAGTATTTCATGATTGAAAATGAGGATTTTTTTAATTTAAATCAATTGGAGCCAGAGGTTTTTTTTTGGAGCCAGCCTCCAGTGGCCATCAGGGGTATTGCACTTTTTTGCAGTTCTGCATTGGCCTCACTTTCTAGCCCCACTTGCTTCATCCATTTCATCCAGTCTGTGGGTATACACATAATTTAAATGCATTTTTTTCTGCTGGTTTTTAGGTAAGGAAGGAGTTGGAGATGGGCGGCATTGAGTTTTACCCACAGAAAGAGTTTGATGAGGACATGGAGGACAAGAGCGACAACGACAAGATCAGAGTAAGTGGTTGTGTTCCATCTTTTACGCAACATTTCTCCAGTGATTTTCTTTGTGTCTCTCCGTCCTGCTTTCCACCCAGTCTGACCTCAGCCTCCCTCACAAACATGCTCCTCCTCCTCTAAGCAGAATGTCAGGGCGCTGGGGCATGTTGTGTAGTTGTTTCATCTCATGAACCTCTCGTCGGTCTCTTCGGTACACTGAACCGTGTCTGTCTATAGGAGGCGATGCCCTTTGCTGTGGTGGGGAGCGACAAAGAATATCAAGTAAACGGCAAACGAGTTCTGGGGAGGAAGACGGCGTGGGGAATCGTAGAAGGTAGGCGCAGTGGTCTCAATAAATAATTGAATGTATGTGCCTTTGCCACAGAGATGATGTTGATGCTCCTGTGATTCTATTTTTGTAATTCGCATTTATTTTTCTTTTGCAGTTGAAAATCCAAACCATTGTGAGTTTGCCCAGCTGAGAGATTTCCTGATCAGGTAAAGTAGTCCCTTAAATCGATGTTTAAATGTTTTCTTAGCAACACAGTGTTTTAGCAATTATATAAAGCTAGGGGTAAAAATAATTTGGCTGCAACTAGCAATTCAGTCTGAGTGTTTTCTTGATGTATTAATTTTGGTCAATATAATAATAATAATAATAACAATGATAATGATAAAATGTTACAAAATAGTGAAGAATTATAATATCCCAGACTCTAAGGTGAAGTCTTCAAATCGCTTCATTGGTCTGAAACAACACAAAATAGTCACATTCACATTTGCAAAACTGGAAGCAGAGTTCTTTTTTTAAAAAAAGATTTTGCTTAAAGAAATATAAATAGTATAAAGAAACAGACACTGATTCATTTTCTGAATAAAAATGGCAATTTGAATTCTTTGGTTGGAGGCCACACAGAAACATGCTAGCAAATCCCATTGGTTGTTTTTGCAGTGAAAGCAGTAAAGACTGTATATAGAAACATGATATCACTTGTTTGTTTGTGGACTCGCATTTTGAAGCCAGGACATGGGCAGTTGAACAATGCCATGTTAGTTGCTTGGAGCCAGAAGTGACCATATTTGGATATGAAGGGAGGAGGGAGGAGGTGTGTCTGACCCTTGAACCCAAGGATGCTGCACAATCCATGTGACACCCGAGTTCATATCTGGTCTCACTGAAAACCAGGCTTGTTGCTCAAACTAATGATGCCTATAAATATTAATCTATCTGAAGCCTGATATCTATTTAATGATGACATGATTTTCAGAGTTGACTTCAGCTAATGACATCAGAATGACTTGTCGAAGAAATGTATGGACTGACTATTGGCTTCATTTTTGAGCCCCGGCTACTTCGTCTGTTTCTATATACAGTCTATGAGGGAAAGATTTTTGCACTGTCACTATACTGTGTTTTTAAAAACAAAATAAGGCTGAATCATCCATTTCAAATTGATATGACTTGTACATGACTTTTAACTTGTCCTCTATGTTTTCACATCCATCTTTCTCAGATCTCACCTCCAGGATTTGAAGGAAGTCACCCATAACATTCACTATGAAACCTACCGTGCCAAGAGACTGAACGAGAATGGAGGCCTGCACCCCATATCTTCCAATGACACCCAAGAAAGCAACCTGTAGTCATTCGATTTGAGGAAAAATTTAGGTGCAGAGAGGATGAAAACAGTGCAATGAAGCTGATCAATGAATCTACAAAATATTATAATCATTGTCACCACAGCATTTCTGCATGCGTGGAAGAAAATCTGATCTGTAAAAGTTAGTGTCATTGATTCTCCAAACATTCATTTACTTCATTTTCTTCCCCACGTCACCCCCACCAAACATATCAAACCCCTGTCCTTTCACTTCATTACTTTTATCATTTGGAGGCAACATTTTTATCTGCTGCCAAAAACTCCTCATCATTTCTCATTGTGCAGGTAGTACAAGCTTAGAAAGTGCCACGTTATTTTGTGTACGAGAGGATTATTTATAAGTTTTGATATTGTGTAGCAACTGACGTCAAAATTTAGGCAAACAAAACGATTTGCTCTAAATATTAAACCCCTAATTCCTGTGTCGTAGTGATGCCTGAGCCAGCTCCACGGTTGACTCTGTTGAAATATCTGTTTAAAAATTCTCAGCAGCAACTGTTCATTTGAAGGAAGAATCCCCGTGGCGTTACTGTCAGCAGGGCTTAACAAACATTACAAGCTGCTCTGTCGTCTTTAATAACCAACTCCACGAAAGAAATGGGGGAGATTTCTCTTATATTCTCTCGCCCAGTTTACGTTTGAGTTGCCACTTTGAAATAGTTTACATGCACAGACCTGCATACTAAGATGGGAGCTGGCTGCAACATCAGTCACATAGGAAATGCAGTTTATGTGGGCATCAGTGTGAGTGTGTAATTAAAGAGTCTACAGGCTAAATGACTGTGTGTACCGCAGAGTCACTGGTTCCATGATTCACCATAACAGCCCAAACACACAAACAGTTTGGGACGATGGAGCTCAGCATGCTTTCAATTCAGATCATTGCATTTGTGTTGGTGCCCCCTTGCATCAGCTGACTGAGTTCATTCAGTTACATCTTTTTATGTTTGTATCTAGATCCAGGTGGATCTTGCGACATGTTTTTCCATTAGGCATTAAAAGCTTCCCTATTTTACCCATCTTAATGACCAAAAGAATATACTTGGACACTAAAGAAATCAGATCACTGTTGTAATCAGTGTAGCTTTTTAGCAGAGCAGGTGAAAGGAGAGCTGAAATTATTTTTGTCAAATCTTGTGCAATGCAAAGTGTACATGAGCACAGCAGATCCTCCAAGTGTTTTAAATTTGAATTCCTCCTGTTCACCACTTGGTGGCAGCACCCTGCCACATTAAATAACAGAAAAAGAAACAGGCACCCGGACCGGTGGTATGTCCGTCTGCTGCAATTTCTTTTCTCACGTGTCAAATCCACTTTTATTTTCCAATGAAGTTTACAGAATTTGGGTCCTTCACTGCTGTCAGTGGTGACCAATATATCTCTCCACATAAGGTTTACACGAACTTTTAACAATATTACCCCAATAGTATTATTTGAAATCAGTTTATTTACTGAGCTGTGAACATGTTTACCAAGTCTTCTTCAGGAATTCAGCATTTATACTGTTCTGCCACGTGCTGTCGTCAATAGAGCACAAACATGCCAAAACTACTGAGTAATTCAATTTTCCAGAATCTATCAGTCTTTTTTCGTTTTAACTTCAGCCATCATTTTCAACAGTCAGACATGTTTGTATGATTTTGATATGAAATGTGACAAAATGATAATAGTTGTCTGTGATTATAGTGCAGTCAAAGGCTTTCAAGCAGAAACAGTTTTACCAAGCGTTCTGTTTCTGCTGTGTTTATGTGTGCATGCTTGTATCCATGTTGCCTGTTTGCTTACAGCCAGTCAGTTCACTCATCACTGAAACTTCACATCAGCTTACATTTACTATTTCTGAATGTGTGATGTGTACATTAAATTGGTGTAACATAATGTAAAGCGCTGCTGTCGTAACTCCCGAAGCTAAACTGACGGCCCGACATCCACATATCATGCAGCCCTTCCAATCAGTAGAACTTCACTGTGTACATTTATTTAATAACCACTGTTTGCAAAGTTGCTGTGACACATTGAGGTATAATTTCCAGTGTTATTTGGAGTTATTTATACATTAATGTCTTATTATTGTAAATTATTCTTTATTTAATAAAAGCACATGTCCATGTTTTTAGAAATCTTTTTTTATGTTTTTATTTATATTTATCAGTATTTGTGATATTTTTGCTTATACTATTAGAAGACATGTTGTGTTTGTTGCATCACTCTTAAATGTATTCGTACACATGCATAAACATCTTCACACTTGATTGGTTACATGTGTCTCAGGTGATCAAATCACAAGCGGACAGTGCTAAATACAACTGTGAACGACCACAAAAAAGCATTGAGATCCGCTCACTCAAACCACATGCTGAGGTGGTCTGGAACCATATACTGTATATAGAAATGGACAAAGCAAGTGGGGCTTGAAAATGAGGTCAGTGCCAAAGTCCAAAAACATGCAATACACCCAATGGCCACTGGAGGCTGGCTTCAAGAAACTCTGCCTCCAATTGACTTCAATTCAAAAATCTGCATTTTTACCTCCGCCAAGGAGGTTATGTTTTTGCCGGCGTTTATCTGTTTGTCTGTCAGTCTGTCTGTCTGTCTGTTTGTGTTCAAGATAACTCAAAAACTTATGGACGGATTTTGATGAAATTTTCAGGATATGTTGAAAGTGGGAAAAGGAAAAACTGATTTCATTTTGGGGGTGATCCGCAACACCGTCTGGATCCAGGAATTTGTTTAAGGATTCTCCTCGCAAAGTCTCTCCTCGAAGGCGTTCATCTTGATATGCTAGCGCAAGTGCAGTGCAGTCGCTCGCGCCCTCCACGCCCAGGCGACGTGCTCACAGTTTTGGAGCTGTACGCGGACGCCTCCACGCCTGTCTGCTCGAGCGCTTCCTGACGTGTTCCATGACATTTACGTGACGCGGACCCTCGTGCACCAACGCGGACATGCGGACGCGAAAAGTATCAATTGGCCTTAACAGTGCTTGGCGGAGGTCTGCGCTCTCTGAGTGCTTTTCTAGACAACCATGAAATACTCAGTCAAGATTTTTTTTTCACAAGTCATTCTGATGTCATCAGCTAAGGTTAATTCTTGTTATCAGTGATCAGGTGGTCCAATCTGAAAAAAGTTAATAATTAAGCAGATATTAGGCTTCAAAAAGAGGAATACTTAGGGGTGTGGTCAGCAGAATTGACACGTATGGTCTCCATGAACAACAACAAACAGCTGCACTATTGAGCTTTAAATAAACACTGACCATTGCTACAACAGTTCAATTCACTGCTTTGGGGCAAAAATATCTTGTTTGGTTCTGTTCTGGTGTTGATTAGTTGCACTCCACTGAAACAGCCTTCTGTGGTGTCTGCAGTGAGGTGATGATGAGGGTTTTCACAAGCAATGCAGGCAACTGTGTTAACCAGTTGTGACACAGGAGGGCAGCCAATGAGGGAGACTTTTTAGAAAATCTCTTCTAGAGTGGGTTTTAAACTTGCCTCAGCGGATTTTCCTGTATCTGTTTGTGTCACCAGTGATTTTTTCTGTCTGTGGTGTACCCCAAGGATCCATTCTGGGTCCTGCACAATTGTCTACTTTGAACAGATTATTAGACACTTTAATCACTGCTTTTTAAAGTCAACATAATCTGTGACTAATATTCAGAGTGCATCTAGTGCTGTGCTGTGCTGTTCTGCAGTGCTAGTGGCATGAAATGCCATGTATCACAAAAGGCTTCGCAGCTTGTAGTGGCAGTGTTTTTATATTTGGGTCTTTGACATTAATTCGCACACATCAGACGATTAAAACCCTTCAAGTATTGTTTTTTTTGCACCAAATAACCCCTGCTGGTTAATACTAAATTGTATTTCATTTGTATATTTGCCATGTGTATACATAGCTATTATAATTGAGCTAATATTTAGTTTATACTTACAAGAACTTCCTGTAAAATCCATTCATGCATCCATCCATCCATCCATCTTCTTCTGCTTATCCACTTATCTTAGGCTGCTCACAGGGGTAGCAGCCTAAGCGAGGAAGCCCAGACTTCCCTCTCCCCGGCCACTTCATCCAGCTCTTCCTGGGGGATCCCGACACGTTCCCAGGCCAGCTGAGAGACATAGTCTCTCCAGACATAGTCTCTCCAGCGTGTCCTGGGTCTTCCCTGAACACCTCACCAGGGAGGTGTCCAGGAGGCATCCTAATTAGATGCCCAAGCCACCTCATCTAGCTCCTCTCAAAAGAGCAGTGGCTCTACTCCGAGCTCCTCCCAGATGACCAAGCTTCTCCCCCTATCTCTAAGGGAGAGCCTGGCCACCCTATAGAGGAAGCTCATTTTAGCTGCTTGTACCCACGATTTTGTTCTTTTGGTCACTACCCAAAGCTCGTGACCATAGGTGAGGGTGGGAACGAAGATCGACCAGTAAATCAAGAACTTTGCCTTATGGCTCAGCTCCCTCTTCATCACAACGGATCTGTGCAGAGTCCGCATTAGTGTAGACGCTGCACTGATCCGCCTGTCGATCTCACGCTCCATCCTTATCTCACGCATGAACAAGACCCCGAGGTACTTGAGCTCATTCACTTGGGGCAGGATCTCTTCCCTGATCCGGAGAGGGCACTCCACCCTTTTCCGATTGAGAACCATGACCTCGGATTTGGAGATGTTGATTCTCATACCGGCCGCGAACCAATCCAGCAAGAGCTGGAGGTCACGGCCTGATGAAGCCAACAGGGCTACATCATCTGCAAAAGCAGATATCCAGTCCTGAAGTCACCCGACTGGACCCCCTCAACACCCTGGCTGCGCCTAGAAATTCTGTCCATAAAACTTGAATCGGTGAACAGAATCGGTGACGAAGGGCAGCCCTGGCGGAGTCCAACCCTAACTGGGATCGAATTCGACTTACTGCCAGCAATGCGGACCAAGCTCTGGCACCGTTCAAGGGTCAGACCCGCCTCCTCGCTCCTTCCTTTATTTCCAAATATGGTCACTTCTGGCTCCGAACAACTAACATGGCAATCAGACAAAAATCGAGACAAAGAAAACTGAAAATTATTTGCACAGTGGACAATTACATTTTATTAGTAAGGTGTAAGAAGGTTGTCTCTGTACAGTGCTGTTTGTTTTTGACACACATTTATCTATATTTGTTTTGAAAGGTGGAAGTCCACAGTGAAGTTGGTACTTTTGCTGATGGAGGGGAACTTTGGAGATTTTCTGATGCTTGACACCTGAGGTCATAGTACTGAGAACGGATACTGATACCATGAAGCCTGTTACGTGATCCCTAAGGCCAGGAATTTGGTGTCAATTATATGACACCTTAGAGCTGACAGTATCTTTTTCTGCATTGCTCTTGTTAAAAACAAAAAGTGACGTTTTGCATTCTGTCTGAGACTCGATGTTGAAGTCTAATTTCTGATGTATCACATATCTGCCCAAGCACTGTTGGCATCCTTGGTATTAGTTTTTCTGAGATTCTCATATCAGAAATAGCCAACTGGAAAACAAACTTGAAAGCATGCACAGTCTGAGTTGGGTCAACACAAACCAGAAGATCCCTGGACCCAAACACAACCTTCACCTCACAGCCTTCACCTCAACTTAAATGATGCTGAAAATGGAGCTACTGTCAAGACCACTTGAATACAACTGACACACAAATAAATACACTCAGGTACCTGACACACAGACTGAGGATCCAAAGCAATACAACTGGACCATACCTTGAACCAGGTATACTGAGTATACTTCAAACTAGGTCTGATTTAGGTCTCTGTTGGATCCAGCTCAGCAAGAGCGCCGAGACATGTGAAGCTATCAGGTCTCAACAATTTTTTTTTTTTTTTCCTGAGCAAATAGGAATATGTAATATGTAATAATATGTATATGTAATAGGAATATGTAATAGGAAATGTTTCAGAGACTGTCGATCATGCAGACAATTAAATTCAACACTTAAATCAGGGGTGCTCAATCCTCAAGAGCCCTGATCCTGCATGTTTTAGATGTGTCCCCCTTATCCAACACACCTGATTAAAATAAAGCTCATCATCAAGCTCTGCAGAAGCCTGATAACAATCCTGATCATTTGAATCAGGTGTGTTGGAAGAGGGACACATCTAAAACATGCAGGATAGGGGCTCTCAAGGCCAGAATTGGGCACCCATGACTTCAACTCGGCAGCCCCATTGTATGTTTACTACTGAGCACACTTTTAAAATGCCCAGACAGAGAAATGGACCAGGACCAATCACTTCGAGAATAAATTGTGTAATTTATCGCAGAAAGCTCTACCAAGGACAGTCAGTCAGTCATTTTCTATACCTGCTTCACCACACTTGGGTTGCAGGGGTCTGCTGGAACCTATCCCAGCTGTCATCGGGCAGGAGGCAGGGTAGACCCTGGACAGGTTGCCAGCCTATCACAGGGCTAACACATAGACAAACAACCATTCACACTCCCACTCACACCAAGGGTCAATTTAGTTCAATCAATTCACCTAACAAGCATGTCTTTGGACTGTGGAAGGAAACCGGAGTACCCAGAGAAAACGTACGCATGCACAGGGAGGACATGCAAACTCCACACAGAAAG
>OOFC01012963.1:20602-36923 GCA_900323345.1 Pseudochromis fuscus | reverse complement strand
GGGATGGGGGGGCGGGGCCTTGCTCAAGGGCACCTCGGCAGTGCCCTGGGGGTGGACTGGCCCCTCTCCAGCCACCAGTCCACACTCCATATTTTGTCCGGGCTGGGACTTGAACCGACAACCCTCTGGTTCCTAATCTACTGAGCCACTGCCGCCCCACATATTTTGAATATCAATCAATTCAACCTGAAACGATATTGGCCTCAGCAACAGAGACCCAAAGCAGACCTCAAAATCAGAACTAGAAGAAACACAAGCTTTTAGAAAGGCCCTTGTAGTCTGGTGACCTGAACATTATTACATATGTGGTGTGGATGGAGCTAAAACACGTCGTGTGCAAAACAGCCTAAAAATATCTCTGGATTTGAAGTGACTCGTCACTGGCTACAAAAAGCAGTTGCAAGCTAATGAAGTCACTTTTGTACAGGCCACAGTCCATGTCTTTTTCCCTTTAAATAAAATGTATCAGTGCATTAACATTTGAAGAAGGGTTCATTTTTAATGTATATTTGCTTCCTTTCATGTCAAGCATTTGCAGCTTTTGAATCTGGGAAGACTTCACGCACACACATATGCACTCTGTTACACCCTTCTCCTATGTTTATTATGTTTGCCGCTTCTTTTTTTGATGCAACAGGTTATACAGGCACGCCCCTGGTGATCAAAAATGGCACCATTGTTGATATTTTTACACCTGGCTAGGTAACAATCTGCTACCAGGCAAATCTTACAAGCTTGAATGTAGTGAACATTATTAATCATCTAAAAGCTTTAAAGAGCATGAAGTTAATCTTTTTACAAGTACGGTTGGACAAAAACAAACAAAAAAAATTGTCGGGATTTGTTCTGTTTTTGTATACGAACCTTTTTTCTTCAATTATCACAGTGTCCATGTTTAATATTCTTGATTTACTATCCGCTCTGAACAGTGAGTTAGCAAACACGCACTGAATACTGTAGCAGTTGCAGCTGTATGCTTGGTCTTCGTGTGAGCTGCCTAATGAAGCCTGTGATCTGCATCTGTGTTCTCAACATAAGGTAAATGTAAATGCTATTAAATGCATTCCATTCATCTTATATTCCAGTGTCTTCATGTAGCCTAGCTAGATTTGTTCACACATACAAGTGACAGGTGAAAGACACCTCGAGGCTTCTTTCCATCAGACTAGCGCTGCAGATCTTGTCTAGTGTGTATGTGTGAGAGAGAAAGAGAAACAGCAGAGGGCCAGGAAGAGCACAGCTACCAACTCCCACTGCTGATCACATTGATCTCTTTGAATGAACATACATACGAGAGGACTGGCCACAACACAGGCAACAGTAGGTTCTGAGGTTTAGGCGATTCCTTTTGACAGGGACAAACATAGAAACGCTTGTAATCACATCACCAGAACTCGCCCTCTGCTGGCCTCCTGGGGAACTACAAATCCCTTACGCACAAGCGTGTCAACAAAATGGCTGACCTGTGTGATGGTGTAAGATGTCAGAAGACAGCTAGATGCTACAGAGCTTCATTAATGGATTTGATTTTAAGAAACCTAAACATGTAGACTTATCTTCTTGTTTCCTGGACATTTCATGAAATCAAAGTCCACAAAAGGCCATTAAAGGATGAAAAAAAAAATAATAATAAAATTCTAGCTTACTACACATGCTGGGTCATCATTTTCCCTATATCCTTGATCATGCCCTTGTCTTATTTGTCTTTTACCTGTAGGAAGACTGCTGATGAATAGCAGTTCATCCAGGCACTTTTTTTGTTACATCTTACAGCTGTTTAGGTTTAAGTCCTTGCTTTACTGAGGTTTGTGGTAAAACTGCACTTGCCTGTTACTGTCATTGCATCATTGTTCCAGCTATTGTCAATCTTTCAAATGTAATCCTATGTGTGTGTGTGTGTGTGTATAAAATATTTTACATACAACACACCTTAAACACACCTACATTCTTTTAACGCATAAGTTAAAGCAGCAACGGTGTCTGTAGTAAAGTTTACAGACACTTTTTCAGGCTGTTGTTCCTCTGACTCCACCCCCTCACTTTGATCCCGCCCCCTTAGTCCAGGTTTTTTTCCCTCTTGTCTGTGGCGGACTGATCTCACCCTCCTCTCTCCCCTCTCCACGCTAATGTTCGGCTCCCTGTTGTCTGTACTGCCGTTGGCTCTGTGAAGCTCGGTTACTCCAAGCAGAGGTACCTCTGCTGCTCTACAACATACCGGTGATCAACCATCCATACAAACCGACCTGTCCCGTCCCGTGGAGTTCTTCGTACGCACCTCACCGGCTTTAGCTACCAACCTCTGCACCGCCGCCAGGAGGAGAGAAGCGCGCGCGCGAGAGAGGGAAAAAAACGGATAAACTAGCGCCGGCTGGTTAACGCGACCAACCCCCACCGCCACCACAACCGACGGCTGACGTCTGTTATTTTTTTTAAAAGAGGAGGAGTCAGTTTGGGAGCGAGCACGGAGAACCGTCGGTTGAGTCCGCTAATACTCCACCGCTCAGTTGTTGTGGCACAGCTCACTAGTTGTTCCTGAGTGGATGCTGAAAACCAGTGGACTTCATACTCCACTGAGTCCACGTCCTTCACCACATCGGCAGAATCACGCATCAGGGTCGGAGGAGCTGGACACCAGTAGGGACAACCCGACACCGCACAAGACTGAAAATCGCGGGAACGTCGCAGAGTCGGTGAGTCAAGGTACTGCAGCTAGCATGCGAGCTAGCTAACCTGCTGTCTCAAGCCCACTGTGTTTAACTGAAAATATATGATGTGTTTCGTGGAAATTTCTGAGCATGAACAATTTAAATATAAAAGGAGTTTTGTTGCTTTATATATTTTTTAAATACACATTATGTGATGTGCTCCACAGGTAGTAACTGCAGTAGGTGTAAGAAAGCGCGTAAGCAAGCAGTTGCGATACTAGCGAAACAGATAGTTACATTAAAATGATTTCATAGTCTCTGGTAAAAATGTTTTTTAAGCAGCCTGCTTTTCAGAGTACAGCTCCTTGAAATTGTGTCGTTAAACAAAACTTGTTCTATGAAATTTTGCCTGTACCCAGTTATGTATCCTTTATTTTTACATACACGCACATACACACACATTCCCACATAGCTAGCTACTACCTGGCTAGCTATCTTGGCACTTAAAAAAAAAAAAAATAAATAAAGTTTTAAATTGTGGATGATCTAAATTTACATCTATACAGAGGTAACTATGACCTCAAATGATATTTTTCTTGTTACACAGGTTATGTATAAAAAAACCCACTTGGAAATATTTTTGTCGCTACGTAGCGGTAACTTGGTTAAAGGAGACAAATAACTTAGAAGAAGAATTAGTTTTGACATAACTGCTCATGTTGCCCAATTGTGTAAAGGGTTGCCTTATTGTGTAAGGTGTGTATCGTGTTTTTAAAGTCATTCAAGTACTTCCCCATTTATGCATTTTTATCGCACTGAACTCTTTCAAGGTTGAACTGTACAAAGTCACTTCAGTGACAATGTTGTGTTGGCGGTAACACAAGTACAACCAGTGTACTGCAGGGGTGACTGTTTGGGGGAGGGGCAAACTGGAAGACAGATGTTATTAAAGTAGTTGATCACCCTGAGATGACAACTAATGTGGGTAATAAAAAAATAATAAATTTGCTTTGTCACATTATGTTTTGCTCATTTGTAGAGCTTTGGCAGAGATTTAAAGCATCTTTAAAAAATATTTCTGTAATTCAATGCTAATTATTATACAAGATCCAAACCGAAAGTTAACTCTAAATTGAGGCCTGAATGTGACAGAAAACAAAAAAAGTGAAGAAAAAAGCAGCTGCATTCCTTACATTGTGCTGCTAAACCCCCCTCTAGGTTTGAAGTGGTACAGTCCAGTAATTTTCCATGCACCAGGCTGTCCTAGGATGTGGGTGTGGCCTAATGTCAATGGTAGTACAAGAGTTGAGCAGCTTCTTTTTGCCCTGTTTTGTGGTTTCTAAAATCCACAAAGCAAGGAAAAATCCAAATCTTTTTTTGATCTAGGAGAAGTGCTTTGCAGATAAGTGACCCAACTGTCTGTCTGCTGTATGGCCAGCAGTCATAAGTCAGCCACAGTTATCGGATCTTTTTTTGTCAGTGTCTGTTATTAGACTTCTTCATAATTTTCATGATGTTTTTTTAAAAAAACTTTGTCTCGATTTCATCCAGACAAAGTGAGATGGTTCAGGTTTCCTTTTACCATTTTGGAACATGGTACAGCCCTATTTCTAGTTTTACCTCACCCACTTCACCCAGTGGCAGTGCTCACATGGTGCACATGTAATTCATTACACAGCCTGTCTTTTTTTCACTGCAGAACAGGAAGCAGCCTTTAAAGGCGCAACGACCTTTAAGAAAAAAAGCTTTCGTATTGATGTTATTAGTATTTATTCTCAATTTAACTACATTCATTTAATCTGACACAGTTGATCATAATTTATTGTTTATCGTACAACAATTTTCAGAACTAGCTGCATTCAACTAAATACTAAGTGAGAATGAATTAGCTTCAAGTGCTAGTCTGCTAAAATTTTAAAGTGAGCTGTTCAAATGTTGTAAACGTATAGAAAACAAGGCGTTGCCTTGCAGTGGCACCTTTCTCTGTCCAGGTTTGTACAGGTTTGCTACTCAGTGGAAGTCAGTGCTGTGCAGTTGTTGGCCCATGACAACCACAGACCTATGTGAAACCCTTAATCTTTGGCTGTAGTCATACATTTCACTTAGATTTTCTCCCACACTGCATGTAAAGCTTCAATATATTTCCATTAAACATTATTCAAACATTTCATTTCAACTACATTGCAGTGCTGTCACATTGGATAAACTGGTAGTTGTGAGACTACACATTAACCTGCAGTTTTTTTTTCTGTAGATGCAAAATTTTAGTATAAAATCAATCACACCTGATGAATAACATTGCAGTTGTCTGACTTTACTGTAAAAGATCTGCAGTTTTGCATTTACTAAAGGATGATCTGTGAACATGTCACATAATGGGCCTAGTGACAAACTGCATGAGGACTCTAAATAATGCAAGCTTGCTCAAAACACTAATTAGTTTGAGACCAACTTGGTAATATTATTCATTTACAAATGTTATGAAATACAAGGTAAGTGTAGTATTAAACTTAAACACATACTTAGCAGTGCACTTCAAGATGATACAATCTCCTTAATGGTGTATCAAGTGTATTAATGAACTGCCCCTGCATGGGAATATTCATGAAATGTTGCCCAATCTTCCATCTTTTAGATCATATCTGAGCTAAATTTACAAACAATTGATGTGTTTGTCTGCAGTGTAGAAAAAAATCAGCCACCTGTGTGTTTGTCATGTAATTATGCATTTCCTGTTTTTAATTGTAATAATTTAAAACATGCTTTGTGTAAATAAGAGTTTCAAACTTGTATTTTTAATTTAGATGATGGAAAAAGTCTAATTTTTAAGTTGCTGAAACCTTGCCAAGTTCACTAGAACCGGTTTCAACCAGTTACAGCTGGTTTCTTCAGGCTGAAAATGAGAGTGGTGAGAAATATGATCTCGGCTCAAACTCAATACTGTGCGTTTGTTATCCATCATTTATATCTTGCCATGTTGATAATTAGAAAGACCTGCAAATTAGTTTTACATTTCACACAGACTAAAATAAATTAGGGAAGCCTGCACATGTGGTTGTCTATGTTAAGAGACAGCCATGTATATGTGTACATTTTTATCCTAATTTCTTATTATTTTCATGGACTGGGCCAGTGCTTAAAACATGTACACCTGTGACACGGTGACACCCAATTAATGCTTAGAATAACTGAATGATCAATGATAATAATAATAATAAAAAATCCTGTCTTTGAAATCTGTTTATCTCGAAAGAAACCCATCCAGCTCTTGCACTGATATAAGATATATGTATTACTACATACCATACATAAACTACTCCATGAGGAAATTCTGGTACATACATATAGGTACCCTCCTCCAGCTGCATCATGTGTTATGTATAGCGTATGTGCTCCATTGATTTTAGTTGTGGGAGCTGACTCGCTGATTTTGTTAATGCTAAGGCAATGCCCACTACACGCTAAAACTGTTAACTTGAGTGTTTAGTCCCTCTCAGACATGTACCTTGTTTTGTAAGTGTGATAACAATTCAGCATGTTGCTTGCATGTCTGGATAAGTTCCCACGTCAATGCAGCAATTCTGAAAGTTCGGATCCTTTTCGAAACACTTTTAATATTGTCAGTTTGTATTGACATTACATTTATGTAATAGTCACAACAGCACAAAATACAATATGGACAGAGAAGAATTCAATGAAAAAAGACAATTGTTCTTATTTTTACCAAGAGCACTTCATATATTGTAATACAAATTGTAAAAATGTATTAAACCACATGATTTTTTTTCTCTTGGGCAAAAGTTAGGACTTAAGCAATAATCCAACCAAATATTTTCCTCCTGTATTTTACATTTTTATTCATAAGAAATTTTTGGATGAACTAATCTACATCTAGCAAAGCACATAGCATGAGAATAAATAAGTATTGTAAGAGAGTCTGAACTTAGCATCTTGCCATTTTTTTCCTTGTTTGTTGTGGATTGCTATAAAGTTGGTAATAGAAATTTGTTTATGATATATCATAAAATTTAACATTGAAAAGGAAAGGGATGAGTATCTTTTGCACGGATGATAGTGGTGAATTAAAACTGATGACTGTGAAAGGATATGAAATAACTCGTCTTCCTTCATATATTTTATATAAGATTTACGTATCTACACCATGTGCGTAGTGTTCATTGTCCTACTGTGTCTATATATCCTGTAAAGGAATTGTAAAGTCTATCTAAAAGGAAAATATCTTTTTAACCATTTTAGATCGCATTGCTGATCGAATTGTCAACTTACTTAACAGTGTTAACCCAAAAAAGACACAGAAATTGTTTTTGTTTAAAAACTTTTATATCAAAGTTCAATCAAATTAACTTCCTGTTTTAAAAAAAATACCGTGTGACTTTTGTCATCTTGCCCAAAGTAATTTCAACCAATAGTATTATTACATCAATCTGCTGTTAGCAGTGCAGTTTAAGTACTGCCACAAAATATTGACAGAGAGTAGTAGCAGCTGTAGTAGTAGTCAGTAGATTGTTATAACAGTATGGTCGGTTAGTTCGGTAATTACCTGTAAGGTGTTTATTTCGATTCCGATGATAGTTGAGTTGCAAAATGGTTCAAAGTGAAAAACATGTTACTGTGTTACAGTTTCTGCAGAATGACATTGAACATGGCTTCAGTTTGGTTGCTAGGTGACAATAAATGTCTTCAAGTGACTGGGTTATGTTTAACAAGTTTGTTTTTGATATTTGCTATGGCCTACAGTAGTCGTGTTCTGTTTTACAATACATGATGGAGAAAAAGCAGCATGAGCAAAACTTCTTTTTGGTTAATTAGTTACCTATGGTGTTCCTTTGTGTTTCAATGTTCCATTCAAAATGTTTCAAAGGTTTTGTCCCACCTACATATTGCGTTTTTGCTGGAAATAAGTCACAACATATGAAGTTAGGTAATCTTAAAATGTTGTTTTAGTGCAGCTTTAAGGCAATGGACACCAATGTATGATTATAGAAGGTTTATTAGTTTGGATGTGCAAATTGAAAATGTGAAAGGTGGGCATACTTAGAGGACTGACTGTGAGGGTAGACTGTAATGCTGTATTAACAGTTAGCCATGTTTTTGGTTATCCATCCAATGTGTATCTTAGAGCCAGTCAATTTTTGAAATTCCCACCTAAAAAACATGTCCAGTTTCGAAACTGTATGGCCAAAGTGAACATCCTTGAACTTTATGAAAAAAAAACCCAAAACAAAACAACTAATTTTGACATACAATAGCTAGTCGTCCCAAGCAGCATCACTTTGTACCTCTGACCAGGCCTTAAATTGTTGTAGTATTTTTGGTGGTAATGCTGATATACTCATCCTTTGCCACCTTGAGCCAATTGATGTAACCACTAACTCATATCGCAAGAGTTGCCATACTTTGTGGAGAGATGGTGATTGTGTACAATGTTAAATATCACTGTAAAAGAGGCCACAGACTTTGAGTGGTTGGTGCTAGAGTCTGGCCCCAGCAATGAAGTTTCTACAGATAACTTGCAGCATCACAGTGGTCCTGTTGCTGCACTTGCCACCCCTATTTCACATGTTATTGTCTAGGTTCTCCTGTACCTACATACACTACAGTACTGTTAGTGCCATATTTAAAATACATGTAGATGCCAGGTGACTGGCACAATTCTGTACCAGGAATCCTATGGCGCTAAAAGTACTGCAGGTGCTGAAAGTACTGCAGGTTCTGTAGGCACTGGAGAGACAGGTGCCTTGGTACCAGCATAATGGTTCAAATGACATTTTCATTAAAGAAACAAGGGATTCTAGTTTGTTTGACTGCTGGTAGAAAGATGCACCTTTGTGGCAAAGTAAAATAAATTGTTTGCTGCCTTCTTTGTGTCCTATCAAAATTACTTTGGTCATCATAATGATTGCCACAGGAATTGTTGGCAGTATTGTTAGTATCACTTTGTTAGGTGAAGTTTTTTTCCCCTCAATTTGAGAAATTTTGCTCAATATTGCACATTTAAGATGAATCCAGGATGGTATTATGGTGCAGTGGTTAGCACTGTTGCCATCTGTCCAGGGTGTACCTTGTCTCTCACCCATTACCAGCTGGGATAGGCTCCAGCCCTCCCGTGACCCATTTGGATAAACGGGTATAGACAATCAATGGATGTTTGGTTAGCACGGTCACAATCTTTCCAGGGTGTACCTTGCCTCTCGCCCATTACCAGCTTGGATACGCTCCAGGGCCCAGTAATACGTTACTACATAAGTACCTTTTAGAAGATGAAAAGATGGAAGATGAATCCACATCTACTAACACTGGCTTATTTTGACTGGTGTTGTGTGCGGTGGTATGGTATACAAATCCAATGTTTCGTCAGACTGAGTACACGTTAAAAGCAGATGTACTTTGAAAGAGATGCGAACAGCCAGGCGGACAATAAAGACTCTTCTGTTTAGACTATATTGTGTGGCTTCACATGTTGAAGTGTTGTTGCTTTTCTCCAATGTGGAATCATAAGATGGTGCCTCTGGAAAGTTGTTCAACTGGCATATGCCAAAAAAACATGAGATTTTGGATTTCTTGCTGGAGAAAAATGGGCATTGAGGTAAAGGATTGGCCCCATATTCAGTTTTGTTAAAACATCCCTGGTTTTGGCACATTTGGACTGCGGTAGTCTGATAGAGTCTCCAGTCCTGTTTTTGCCTGCACACAGGCATACAAAGATGTGTGAAAGTATCCTGGTCTAAAAGTAATTTTACAGTAAGTGACAGTTTAAGGGATGGGGCATATCCTGTAGAGACTTAGCTAGCAAGTAAGTTTTGTTACTGATCAGAATGATGCCAGATGAGTCACCATTTGTCACAAACTGGATCAAAGCATGTCACAGTTGAGTGAAAGAAGAAAAGAAGATATTTTCTTCAAAAAATTTTTTTAAACTAAATTAACACCAAATAATAAGAAAGAAACACAAAAGGCTGATGCTAGGTGGAAGGAAGAGAGAGATTGTGAACAATTGCCAGCTTTTAAAGCCTGGCAGGGACAGGGGACCTGAATTAACTGAAGACCCTCCCATGTCAGCCAACATAGGGCAGGACTGCCGCCAAGACAGTGGGAGGGGTGTGACAATACAAGCCCAAACTAGTTTATACAATGCGAATTAAGCCTATAAGGTATCTCTCCCTTAGTAAACAAATATCTAGATGAAGGGGCGTTGATGTGATGCAATCTGATGCACTTCTTTACAATTGCGTACAGTAGTCATTAATTTTCTTTTATTTCATTACAAAATAAAATACGACAGTTGTGGAAATAGTTGGGATTCAGTGGTCTTTTATATCGGTATGTACTTCATAATTCACCAAGGAAACCCAAACATTTTTGCTGTTTCATAGGATGGCAAAAAAATTGAAAACAAATGTGTCATTTTAGAATAACATGTCATTGTGTTTATTGTCTTTGTAATAGACACAAAAGATTTTTCTGTAAGAACAGACATTTTGACATCATGAAGATAAACTTGCCCAGGTGTCTTGCTTTGTCAGTTAAAGGGAGACATATGAAAATTTAGGAATAAATTGTATTGGTGCAGTCGGAACTGTTTTTCCCTTGAAAGTAACGTTACGCTAATGTAACTCTTACGTAATGTGATCAGTGTGACACTTCAGTAAACTGATTAATAACTTCAAAATCGGGCCAGCATCCAATTTGTATTACATTTATATCAGTCCACAAGAATGTGACTTGATGCACTCGCATCTAACGTTTAAACTGACTACCGATTAATTTAGGGTAATTTTTACACTCCTACTATTAGCAGCAGGTATCTGTATGCTGAAGTTTTTAATCTAGAGTTGATATTCCCATGCTAGTGCACTTGTAACAGCTGTGGCTCAGGTGGTAGGGGTGGGTCATCCAGCAACTGTAAGGTTGGGGATTTGATCCCTGGCTGTTCCTGTCCACATGCCGATGTTTCCTGATGGCACTATGCAAGTGGCAGCCTATTAAAGCAACTAATGTTGTAATAGAAGAAATTCTGCAGTTGGGAAAAATAAGTGTTTATTATTGTTGTTGTTATTATGAATAATATGAAGATCAATATTATTGTCAATAAGCAGTGATTGATTTGCCAGAGCCTGCAAGGGGTGACTGTTACCACAAAACCCTGTGCTGTATGTGTCAACAGTGTTTGTATAAGTACTGTCAATGCCAAAAGAGGTAGACGGAATTTCTGTTCTGTTAGGTTTAAGCTTTGACGTTTGTTGTGGTCTGTGCGGAAATCAGCAGAAGCACTTGGTGCATAAGGCAGAATGGCTTATGTAAACCCCCGGGGGGGCATTCCACAGCCTCCCATGGTGCGAAGCTTGGTTCTGGGGGCTTGGCGAATGTTCCTGGTTGCAGAACAGAGGGTACATGAGGAGGCCCGGGGAGTAAGGAGTTCTTAGAGGTATTGGGGCAATGGTGGGTGAGGAGGGAGACCTTGTGCTTGATTCCTCGGACAGGGAGGCAGTGAAGAGATTTCAGGATGAGGGATGGTGTGGTCATATTTGTGGACCCTCAGCAGAATCCTAGCAGTGCTGTTCTGGATGTACTGCAGTCTTTGGATGCTTTTGCCAGAGATCCCAATGAGGAGAGCATTACAGTAGTCCAGCCTGGAGGAGACAAAGGCATGGACAAGCTTCTCTGCATCTGCCAGGGTGAGTAATGGACGGAGTTTAGCAATGTGCCTGAGGTGATAGAATGATATCTTACAAAGGTGTTTGATGTGGTTGTCAAATGTGAGTTGAGGGTCTATTAACACCCAAGTTGGAGATAAATGTAGAAAGGGGGATGGTTTGACTGGAGAAAGTGATGCTGGTGATGCGGGATAAGTGGAGCTCCGTAGATGGTCTTCAATTCAATTCCATTCAACTTTATTTATAGAGCACCTTAAAGAAACAGCATAGTCAGCCAAAGTGCTGTACACAAGCATTAACAATTCAAATTTGGTATCATCCAATTCTAGTATTGCAAGGTCATAACCTTTGTCAAGACCGGCTCGGAGGTCTTGACAGAAACAAAGGAAGGCAGGAGGAACCAGGGAGACAGATATCCCCTCTGGGGTTATCACACCTTCAACACCATCAAGCAAGCACAAGGCAATTGGCGCTTGGCGACTGTGGGAAGGAAAAACTCGCTTTCAACAGGAAGAAACCTCCAGCAGACCAGGCTGTGGGGGGGCCCTTACTGCCATGGCGATGGGGTGAGAGAGAGACAAAAGGACAGGGAGAGAGAAAGGTACAGAAAGAGAGACAAAGGAGAGACAGCAGACGCCTGATATCGGTTCAGGACAGAGAATGGACCGGTCAGCCAGACCCCAGGACCACAACGCTCCATGAATCAGGCACAGGCAGCTTCAGGGACCTGTAGAGACTCGCACAAAGAGCAAAGAGCACAGAGCACAGCGAGAACAAAAAATGGACTACTGCAGAGACTGAACCAGTGTTAAGGTAACCTTATCGACAATTCCTCTTTCTCAATCTAAGCCTGTTGGGAGAAGGAAAGGGGTTGTGCAGTGCGGGGGAAAGCAGAGGTGTCTGCTCAGACGGTATCTTCTCCCCCTGCTGGATCGGGCTTGCACTCTGCCTCCCCCTACTCCCTCGCTGGCTATATTTCACCAGCGCCAATTATGATAACTATAGAGTCTTATATCTAAGACCCAATAAATGCTCTGCAGTTAAGGGTTGTGGAGTCTCAAACCAAACCAAGACCAAGAGCAAAGGACAAGTACAGCAATGACAAGAGAACTGAAAACTCAATCCGAGCTAAAGGCCAGAGAGAGAAAATAAGTTTTAACAGAGGATTTAAAGCTGGGAAGCGAGTCAGCCTGCCTGATGCATAAAGGCAGCTCATTCCAAAGGTTGGGACCAGCAACCAAAAAGGCGCGGCCACCTCTCTGCTTCAATGTTGTTTTAGGGACCAAAGGCAACAATTGATCAGCCGACCAAAGGGGGCGTGGGGGGACATACGGCTGTATCAGGTCTGACAAGTATTGAGGTGTGAGGCCATTCATACATTTGTAGACAAATAAATTTTTTTGAAAGTGGATCCGGAATCGGAAAGGGAGCCAGTGAATTGACTTCAATACGAAGTAATATGATCCAGTTTCTTGGTTCCAGTTAGAAGTCAAGCAGCAGCATTCTGGACCAGCTGAAGTCGAGAGAGTAATGTCTGGCTTATCCCGGCATGTAGTGCATTGCAGTAGTCTAAACAGGTTGTAATAAAGGCATGGACCAGAATCTCAAAGTGATGGTGAGAAAGAAAGGATTTAACTTTGGCCAGTTGTCTCAAGTGGAATAAGCTGGACTTAACCACTTAACCACCATCAGGTGAATGAAGAGAAAGTTGATAAAGAAATCTTCAGAATCCTACTGTTGTGGCATCACAGAAAGCAGCTTGAAGATCGTTTCAGGTGAGAAATTAGTTGTTTTTACTTCAAATATGTTTTTGCTCCAACGTTTTTGGAGATGGGAGCTTTCAACCTCCATCACCTGTTCAACCGACCGGGCGCTCAGAGCGCACTTTTTTTTTTAGCTTAAGTTTTTGAATAAAATTTTAACGTTGCACTAAAGTGCTGTTATTGTACATTAAACCGATCTTTTTACGGGTTTTCCCCACATAGAAACTTGTTATTCTGACTATAACCATGCAGACTGTTGGCTTGCGGGTACAAATGTTTCTGTGCTGCGCAGTGATGATGCAATGACACAGTGACGATTCCGACCAATAAGATTTTAGTACCTGCTTATACCTCACCGGTTACTTTTTTTGGAACCACAGGAGAGGAGGTACTAAAAAAGTCGTACCAGGTACCAAGTTCCAGGTACTTTTGCCAGTGGAAACGCACCACAAACCGAAGCGAGGCGAGGCGGTACCATGCAGTGGAAATGCGCCATAAGAAGGGCCGTAATACCAGTAATAGGAGCTGTCTGTTCTTACAGCTTTACATTACAAACAAATATGCGTCAATCCATATGGACCATAACCAAGAAGTAAAGCATTACTCGTAAACAGCAGTGCAGAAGATGTAGAAGAGATGGAATTTATAGATGGCACAATAAATGCAGGTTTTTACACCAAAATACTGAATGCAAAGATGACTCCCATTCTCAAGAAACTTGAAGCGACAAGATCCCAAATGCAGTACAACAGTCACACAAGAGTTTTTAAAGAAAGGAAACCCAGCCAAGTATGTCCCTTAACTTGAAAATATTGGTGAAGTCCAGATGGGACCTTTTCAGTGCCCAAAACTAGAACTAATAAGCAGTTCACGTAGTAATGTCCAGGTGGAGTCCACAGCAGGCCAATGCTATGATGTTAGCTGAGAGCATTTGACTTTTGGCATCTTGGTTTGTTAGGAGCCAGGTGTGGCCATATTTGGGTGATAGAAGGGCTAGGAAGCAGTGAGAAATGTGGATCAGACTGTGACTAACCTCCTGTGGCAGCACCAAAGATTGTATACAGAATGGATGAAAGCAGTGTCACCCATTGGTTTGTGGAATTGCATTTTGAAGCAAGGAGTTTAGCATTTGAACGTCACCAGGTTGGTTTTTAGAGCCAGAAATGACCATATTTTGAAATGAAGGAGACTGGTCTCAGCCATGAACCCGAGGACACTGCCCAATCTGGATAAGACTTGTGATCAGGTTTGATCTCACTGGAGACTGGGCCTGGTGATCAAACTAACCAGGCCGTTAAATCTTCCTCTTTTTGAGACCTAATATCTGTTTAATGATGAAGTGATTTTCAGATGGACCACCGGCTCACTAATAAGAAAAGTTGACTTTAGGGAATGACAGCAAATGACCTGCTCATCATCAAGCTCTGCAGAAGCCTGATAACGATCCTGATCATTTGAATCAGGTGTGTTGGAAGAGGGAAACATCTAAAACATGCAGGATATGGGGTCCCAGCGACTGGCCTTGAAAAACCCTGTGCTAGTACCTGGTCAGTGTATTTTTGGAACCACATGAGAGCAGATACTAAAAAAGTGGTACCAGGTACCAAGTTCTAGGCACTCTTTTGCTAATGGAAAACCAAACCAAGTCAAGTCGCACTGGTACCATATCATGGAAAAGCGCCTTTAGTTCAGCAATTTAATTGTATCCCTTGACAAACGTAAAATCATGGTGCTTGACAGTTTGCTAAAGCCTTTTCCAAGTAACTCAACCATGCATTTTTTTAAACTAACTTTTTTTCTAATGTCTCATGAGTCGTCCAGTGTTTGAGAAATACTACAATACCAGTTTTGACTGTTTTGAGTTTGTTTGGTCGGTAGTGTTGAAAACATTCCAAAGGGATGTTTATTGTAGCCGAGCTAACTGCCACAGAAAAGTTGTGAATATAATGAAATGGTGACAGGCTCCAGTTCTCTTTTCTGTGGTAACCCCAAAATATACCGTTGTAAATAGTGCAATCCTTATTTATTTCCATGATGTGTTGTGGGCTAAATAAATCGTTCCTGAAATGTTATCCTTTCTGGATCACAATAGATATTCAAAAAATAAATCGGCAGTGAGAAGAACAACAACTGCCATGTATTTTAAATAAACAATGGCAAGAATCAGGCATAAGTGGACAAAAGCAGATGTATTCATGATAAAGAGGATTCTTCCAGCAGCAGTGGCAGCAGCAGCCATTTTGTGCTGTAGCATTCTCTGCAAGCAGTCCATCAAAGGGAGAAGAGTGGGGGAGGGGAAATCTCAGTGTAGGCTAGCTTAGTGCCTAATTTAAATCATTAAGTTACAAAAAGTTAACTGTGTGTTGCCACATTGAACACAGTGAACACCTTATGTTTCACATTGGCTACTTTCTGCAATTGTTTTATTGTGTATTTTAGACTGAGAGAGAGAGAAAGCAGCATATAGCATTGGATTAATTCTTCCATAAGGACAATTTTTACTTGATTTCCATGCATCATGCTTGCTATGTTTATATACAAACATAGATGAGTTCTTGCTACGGGGACAGAAATAATATTGTATCGAATAGTTCAAGGACATAGAGCTTCTTTTTCAAGGCCAGGGGGGACATAGCTACTGAGGTATCACAACTAGAATTAACTTGGACTGTTTTTCTGTTCAAAATAGGCTAATTTAATTTTGAACATGTAACTACAGACTTTGCGTAATTTTGGCGTCTTTGAATTTGTCTTTCTCTTCTATAGCTCCCTCCCTCGTTGGAGAGAGCACCCTCCTGCTGGAATGGTTTAGCCCATGCTTGGCTGTAAAACTCCAGCTGGGAGCAGACTGCAGGTGTGGGGGAGGGGTGTTAGCGCTCTGTGTCAGGCTGTGGACTTAAGCTCTGACTGGGAAGTGCTAGCTATAGCTAGATCATGCGATGTGACTTAAACCGCAGTTACTCCGGAGAGGGTCAGGTTGTCAGAGTTTGGACAGAAAAAGAGAATAGTTGTATGCATGCAGAGGTTTCAGTTCTGCAGTTAATCCAAAGTGATTTAATTTTTATGTCTTAAGGGACCCTTGGATAACTTACACACTAACAATGTGTTTTGATTATTTTTGAGAGTGTGCTAGTCAACATTCATTGTCTTTTGCTGTAGCTATGATACACACCTCCTTCAGCTGCGCATGGGTGAAGAATAATCACCATGTGCTTGCTTGATTCACATGGAAACTCCT
>OOFC01012963.1:6632-20582 GCA_900323345.1 Pseudochromis fuscus | reverse complement strand
TCATTTGGCCCACCCCCACCCCCTTCCTATTTTTCTTCCCTTTTTTCCTTCTACCCTGCTCTCGCTGGGCTCCACGTTTTTAGAAACAATGTTTTGGCAATGGTTGGCTAAGAACCACTACTTTTAATTTGTTGCTAACCTGTTAAAATATGTTATGACAGTAATTCTCCTTTGACTGTAAATTTTGGTTTATTGGAATTGTTCACTTAAATTCTACTTGTCGATTGTCTACTTGCAGCACTTAGATTTTGTGTACAAGTGGTTCAGGTGTAGGCAGCCGATTTACCTATTTATTGATTAAATATTTAACTTGTACTCTAGATTTCCGAGTCATCTTTTAGCAGAATTTTTGAATATTCATTCAACAATTATATTTTTCAGTTAGTTTAACATTTGAAGGGAAAAAATAAAACTGTCCCTGGCAGAAAACAGGACACAAATAGACAAAGGAATGTCACAGGAAAGATCAATAAACAGCTGCAGCTTAGAATAACTCCAGATCTTGGCTCCATCTTGTTTCCTGCATGTCAGATCGCAGCAAACGTAAAACCGTCTGGTCATACGGGAAAGCATGAAAAAAGAATGAGGTAGGTGGTAGATTGCACCATGGGATTGTTCTCAGTTTATTGCAGGCAATGAGTGAGCTCATGGTGAAGGCACAAACTGCTTCCACTGCCGCACAAATTCTGACACAATCAAATCTACAACTTATAACCACAGATAAAAATCTGTATTTGTTCATGTTCCTCTGTGAATTACGTTTTTCCTTCAAACTAGATCTTAGTGCTTTACCTACCCAAAGATTACAATGTTATTAAAATATGACGGATTATTATTTATTCTTATTTATTTAATGGAAGTAAATTAATTAGTTACACTGGTTTGCGGGTCCATCAAAAGGGTTCTGTCCCTCTCATCCTGTTCAGACTCTCGAGAGACGGGAGTCGCTCTTAGCATGAAATGTGTTAATGCACAGCACCTCAGCCTAACATTATGGTATCATCCAGCCAAGCACGGCCTCACTCACTTTAACAGCTCGGGGCAATTCAGATTCTCCAGTCCACCTGACTCTCATGTTCTTACATTGTGATTGGAAAAGAAAAAAAAGAAGGGAGGAACAAACATACAAACTCTGTAGGAAAAAGTCTCAGTCTGATTAAATCTCTGAGATACTTACTTATTAGAAACCTTTTCTGATAGCTTTGATCATACAATCGCAGATTATAAGGAGGTGTTTGGTGGACAGGTCCGGATTGGTGTATAAGAAGATTGCTCCATGCTTTAGGAGAATCGTACGAGTTTTGCTTTTCTCTCCCTTTTCTAAATGTTCGAGTTGGTTCGTTCAGCTGAAATCAAACATTTCGGTGAGAATTATGCACACAGGAATTTACTGTGGTGCTGCCCAAACATAAGATCTTGTGCTAAATGTAGCAGGCTGTAGGAGCTCAGTGTGGCTGCATACAGCAGGCCAGGTGGCCATTTTGAGTTTCAGTGAATCCAGATGCAGCCGGTGAGGATGGGGGAGGGGGAAGACTGCGCACTGTGCGCAATAATGTAGGAATGCAGGCTCTGTTCTCACTGGTTGACATCTTTTTTTGTTCCACTCAGTGTTTAGCCTCCATATTAAATGTCTGCCATTAGATAATTGTTAGTTTTTTTTGCAGTGTTTAGTTTACCAGAAATGAAGATCATCAGTGTCTCTCAGTATCTGATAACTCAGGACAGCTAAGTGCAGGTTTACTTATTGGTTTAGGGGTTGAAACAGGCACGAAAATGTGGGTAAGAACGGGCATTATTCATCCGTTATTTTGACTTGTTGGTCATTTAAAAGGAAAAATTGAAAATAAGTCTTTTTTATTGTCTAGTCATAGTTTGCTGAATAGTGAGCCCAGAGAAACAGTGTAAACCAGGATTTACAGGTGATCACTATGACATACAGGGATAATATTATTTAAACTCATTACCTCTACTGTTCCTTCAAAATCCACGCACACGCATGGAGATTTCTGCAGATACACTGCACTTGTTTTCTTCTTTTTGTGGGCGGAGTTTGTTACATGATCTCCTCATGCCTGTGCCTCAGCAGGCTGTTCGCAGCAACACTGGTGGCCATTTTGTGTTTCTGCAGTGGCAGAAAGGAGGGTTGGGCAACGAGTGCACAGCAAGATTTGATTTGCACTCTCCACAGGGCTTTTGATGAAGGCAGGTGAAGATTGCAAAAAACATTTTATTTTATTTTTTTTACACAAATTACCAGTCTACTACATCTTAAAATGTAAATTATTCTCTGTTGGGAATCACAATAGACAAACAAGAATATCAGTTAAAATACTGTTTTGTAGTATCTACTCATACAAACCTAAATAAATGAAGTAATAAGGCACTAAGTATATATTTTCAGATTTGTACTCTTTGTTCTTCTGGTGTAAAGCAGAAGAAGCCACCCACCCCCCATGTTGGAATGGTTCAGTCCTGTTAACAGCCGCCCTCCCTGCTGTGGGAGAGGCTGGGCGCATAGAGGCAGCTTAGTGTGTCAGGCTGTGCTCTAATTTTTTTTTGCTGTGTGCAGCTAGCATGAGACTGTGAGGCTAAAAAAAACGCTTTTTCTTGTTTTTAAAGGTAGAAAGGTATGATAAATAATGCATGATACTGATTTTGCTGAGATCATTTTTCAAAATTCCCATTGGTGTAACTATAGTTAAACACATAAAAATGCCTAAATTCATATTTTTCAGACTAGTGCTTATTTTGTTAATCTCAAGAGTTTTAAGAGAATGCATTGAAAATTTTGAGCTAAAAATGAGCCCAGCGGTAGTAATTAACATTATATGTGAAACCAGGAAAAATGATACTCCTTGCTCTCATTTAGCAAGTCTGTAACTTCACAATAATTGTTTTATTACTAGAATATTTTATCTTTTATCTCTTTTGTTTTAGCACCCCTCCCCCACTCAACTTCCCCTCCAGAATGGTTCAACCCATGTTTGAATTGCAGAGGCTCTTCCAGAGAGAGAGAGGGACTCTGTGTGTGTGTATGTGTGTGAGAGTGTGAGAGAGAAGGGGAGGGGGAGGGTGCAGCTGTCTCTAGGTTGAATGTTGTGGGTGTGCAGTTTAGCGCTGGCTGTGCGCCGCTAGCTAAGCTCTGCCTAAAGTGCACGTTGCGTTGCTTTGCCATGTTAAAAGTGACTTAATTTGTTTTTACACTTCTGGTTTTTATTTTTTGGATTAGCTTGTCATTCCTACCACAGTTGGGTCTTTTAAGTCAGTCTTGATTCATAGTGAGATGGAACAGTCTGAACCAGACTCCTCCCCCTTTACCTATGACATTTTCTGTGGTTTGACCATGTGCTCCTTTGTTAAGCTCAACTAATTGTTTGTCCAACCCTCTAGTGGATGGCCTCTGTTTCTCACGCCCTCTTGTGTAAAGGAGGACTTTTTAATGTAAAAAGCTACTTTTCATCTTAATTTAGTTGTTTGTTGTGGTTTTTTGTTTGCTTTGTGTTCATCCTGTTAAAACCACTTCAGAGTGGAAGATTGTACTGTTTTGAATGAATTGGCAAATTTGTTGTTTGCATAACTGTTTGGTTTCTCCATTGTTTTTTTTATTCTACAGTTTGCTGAAAAGTTTATTTCATTCAGCATGATCTATAAGAAACCTGTGAAATTCAGTTTAATTCAGTTTTATGTGTTGCATCTAAACAAAATCATCCCAGGGGAATTTTTTTTTAAATAAAACATTCCTAGTATTGCAGTCTGACCAAAGTGCTTCATAGTCCCCAATGGCCGAGTCTTTGGAGAGACTGTGGTCGACTGAGGCTAACACGGTGCTCAGCTGAGCTGCAGCGAGTGCTCAGGTTATTGCCAAAGGTCCTCAGGTGATCGTATTAAATGTATGCAGTTTACATACAGTCTGTCACAGATGCAGTAGAGAGGCCACAGAGGCAGTATGATTTTCATTCTAAGGGTTTATTTATAGTTTTAATTACATGAAAATAATGGATTGAAACAGAGCTTCATATGTTAAACTCAGTCGGTAGTGAAACATCAACATGTACAAAACTACAATAAAGGTCAGGTAGTGCACTCCAGCAGTATTCTTATGTCTAAGTGTGTCCTTGACCTTTTTAATCATAAAACCTTCTTTTCCTCTGATGTATTTTTAAAAAGGACAGATCCCCCCTCTGCCCTTGGTCAGAATGGTTCAGTCCATGCTGGCTGTAGATTTCCATACTGTGGACTAGTTTGTGCTAGAGTGGGGGGATGGGTGTTGCTAAGCAACAGTCTGTGCAGTGTACTTTCCCTCTGTCTGTGCGCTGCTAGCTAGAGTTGTTGCTGATAAACACCACGCTGCACTTTAAAATGCTGAAGACACAAGATTTGATTTCTGTATAGTTCTGGCACATGCATATATATCCTGCACTTCTGTCACCAGAAAGAAAAAAATCTAACATTTTTTTATGTAATGTCAAGCAACCTGCCCACTGCTGTGACAGGAGTATTTATCTGGGTTTTCATTCTGAGAGGTTTCATTCATACCCACTACAGCTACACTTGGGTAACTCACCTTTTATACAGTATCCCCCTGCAGGAATAAGATGGACTAGTCCTAACTGAGCCCCTCCCCCTTTCTTTTATGTTCTGGTGCTGGCTTCGCAGCCATTCCCTGCTTCCACCATCAGCAAATACATGGAAGGCCTCAATCCCACATATCCTGCCAAAGGTGCATATTTTTTTGTTTTTGAAGCATGTTTAAGATTTTCCTCTATCATGTAAATGAAACTCAGTTTTTCTATTTGCAGCTGCACTCTCCTGTCAAGGTTAGCTTTTGATACTTTCTTTAAGTATCTAAGCTAGTTAAAGTAGCATTCACTTTAACAGGGAGTCAGCTGTGTCCTCTCACTAACTACCTGATCAACAGTGTGTGATGGTAGGAATATGCATGCTTTTTATAAATGTTTGCTCCCTTGTGGTACTCATCTTTGGGCTCAACAACTGAATATGTGTGTATGCATGTTTGTATGTGTTGTTGGCACTGTTCACTTTAGGGGGTTGGCAGGTCAGAATTTTCACACAGGTGTGACGTACCCCCCTAACAGTCAGAAAGTTAGCCATTCATTTTTTTGGCATCATTTAATTTTTTAACAGCACAATCATGAAACGCTTGAATTTAGCAAACTAAATGACATTGAATTAAGTGCAATTAACACCACAATGTTTTATTAGGGTTCCATGGTGGGTCATATAAGCTGTGTATATAAGAATGTGATTTCTGTTTTAGTATCTTTTATTATTAAATCACAATATAAGTCATTTCAGGCTAGAGCAACAAATTACCATCACGGTTTACCTGCAGAATGAAAGGCCAACTAGTTTGTTAAGTTCCCTACAAATGTCCATGTACTGTCTTCTAACCAGAAACAGTTTGTACTTTGGGCAGCTGATCAACTTTCCCATTGTCTTCAGAAGAGGATTTTAGAGCAAGATGTCATACTGCTGAAATATGGCTTTATGTAAACCTGTAATGCTGAACCTAACCCTTTCCCCCAAGAGACAGTTTTAATGTCCCCTGTAACTGTGACTGTCTGCGTTTGCTTGGCGTCACAGAGGCAGACACAAGTCTTCCTGCTGGAAGACAGTCTGTGGAGTCACCCTGATCTCCAATTATTCTGAGTTAGATGGACTTGCAGGTCTAGTTTGTGACCAGCAGTTCAATAACTAGTCATCTGGTGTTGAAATTTAAGTGCAAAAAACAATTCTAAAATGATAAGGGCCAACTTTTGCTACTTGGGAGAAAAAAGTTAAAACACATGGAGAGAAGATGACATCCATCATTGTCTCTTGCTTTCAGCCCAGAAGAACAAGTTATTTTTGTCTTTTCTTAAAGCTTGGTTTGGGAACCATTAAAATAATGAAGTGCAGTCCCTCTCTCCCATGTTTAATCCTATGGGTGAATCATTTGACAGAAGCTGCATGATTTTTTGTAATGAAAAATAATGGATGTCTACCACTGGTGGTGTCCCAGGAAACAAACACAACTTGCATGAAATAATATTTCATGGTTAAAGTTGTCACTTTGCACTTTCAGTTCACAGATATCAGACTCCCCCAGGAGGTTAGGCACATGAGTGAAATGCTTTACAGTATCTTTACTGTTCAAGTCAATTATTATTGTTATTTAAAATTTGTGCCTTTGGCGAGCTAGCTTGAAGTGGACATTAAGTACCACACCCAGCCAGTGCTTGCTTTCCACACACAGGTAATGATTATTTTATGCACAATGGCTCAGTGATGTCACTGCAGATAACTTCTCCAAATAACATTCAGATTAAATTCTTATTCACACCAGATTTGTCTTGTTGTCAGTGTATACGGTTTATATATAAACCATGAAAACATAACAATCACTAAAATCTGAAATACTTTTAAGCTTGTATTATTGGAGTTGAAAGACCAAAAGTTTTTCATCATTTTATTAGAAAACTCTGAAGTTAACTTTTTCCTAATTAACATTTTGCTCCTATGTTCTATGTTTTGTTTACTTTGCCATCCTGCTAAAGCCTCTGGTTTGTCATAAAATTCTTATTAAGCAGAGAGGAGTTGCAGCCAACATCTCACAGAGAAGCCTTTTCAGCTAGCTACGGAGATCTCAGCCTGGGAGCAAACAGCAGAGCTGACGGCCATTTTGAGTTTATGCACTGAATCCAGGCGCAGTAAACGAGGCCGCAGGATGGGGGAGGGGGATATTAGGCTCTGCGCAGTGTGCAATAACATTGGAATGTGATGTGATCGTGCTTGCAATTTACACCGCTTCACATATTAAATTTTGTACATTTTTTTTTATTAAGCTTTTTTTATTATCAGGTTAACATTTTAAGCAATTATACTGAAATATGTCTACTGGATGTTTATGGTCCTTGCAGGAAGCAGCCTTCTGATGTGGGAACAGAGTATAGGAACGACTTGCAGTGTTCAGCATGTGCTGCTCAGCGTTACAATGTCAAATGTACGCTGAGTTCAGATCAGTCATACATGTGGCAGCCTGCTAAGCTGAAAATTACCCGTAGCTACATAACCAGTGTTAGAGATTGAGGCTGTTTCTCATTGTTCTTTCAGCTGCAGTCTTACAGGTCAGCAATGCAGTAGCAGTAAAGCTAACACTCTTTATAGTGTAAAACTGAAGCAGATTATTGCTTTCCATCGATCGGACTTTAAACGTTACTTAAATAATACCTGGCTTTACATGTTGTCTTTCCGCACTGAAATCAACAGACCGAATTAACTACGAACAGTTTTATACCATTTGTTTGTTTGTCGTCATCTTTGCAGCTGGAAAAAGAAACTGGCAGTGGTTGCAGCTTTTTGAGCTCACATTTACTAAAATGCAGGTTGCTAAATTGATTTGTGTAACAGTAGTTTTATGCCTTTCTCTGTTCATTGATCTGGCAAGCCACTTTCCAGTTTGGAGTCTTTTTATTTTTCACTTTGTGTGTTTGTGCTGGTTTAGCATGTTACGTCTCTAACTGGGTTCTTCTAACTGACCGAAGGACTGACTACTTACCTGCCTAATTTTTTTATATTACATTGGTGTTTTAGTGTTGAATCAGGCTTTGTCTTTATCATGCTGAATAAGAAAGAGCATCAGTAATGTTTAGTTATTAAGAATGATGTCCAAGTCGGTACTGATAAAATGCAAGATCTGAAAAAATTGAATTGTAATGACAACTTCTGAAAGATATTGCTATAGTCACTTTTCCAACATGGTATAGTATAGTAACTACACATACCTGTACTTCCATGGATGAAATTCGCAATGACCAGCACAAATTAATATCTCCCTTTGAAGCCACAGGCCCAGTTACAGCTCAAGAGATAGAGATAAACTGCCTAATTCACTGGAGCTAAATTTAGTGATACATGTATTATCATGGAAGAAATAATACGACATTACCTAAACAATACATCTTTTTTTTACGTCTTTTTTTTTCTCTCTCTCTCTCTCTCTCTCTCTCTCTCTCTCTCTCTCTCGCTCAGGTTGCCGACGAATCCTGTGGTAAATCCATGACCAGGAACCTTCTGGCTTGAAGGTGAGCTACAGTTAGTGCATGCATGGCTTGTTACTTCATCACATCTCTAGTTTGCTACTGAATGTAAAGTGAGAATTTTACCGCAGCTAAAAAGTCTCTAGCAACACACAGCTTTAAGGCATTTCTAATTCTGTTTGACTCCCATAAAAAGGAATTTAAAACATCAGATACATGTGGGCATAACAAAAGGGGCTCACGTGAAATGAATACTTATAAAATGTTAACAACTAGCCCCAACACTACATATTCAACAATCAAAACTATATACGGAAAGACCTTCATGTTTTGCATAACCTCTTTACTGCTGCCAGCCCGGCCCCAGTTTGTCCGTTCTGATTGGCTGAGGATTGGACCAATAGGAAAGTGGGGGGATGGGAGGAAGATTTGGTTGCTGGTGTTGTAAACTCAATGTCATTTCTGTTCTGCGGATCGTGGCTTAGGTAAACATGAAATCCTTAAGGTTAATCAGAAAATTAAGATAACAGGGATTTGTCAGAGAATTTTAAGCTTTTCTGACTAACATGAAAAAAGGTTTCTGGCTTCCTGAGCTCCTCCTTGACTTGTCACTGTAGCACAGACACAGCAATGTGTCATCAGATAGTAAGGATCTGTATGCTTTGGCTTGTAAACTGAGTCAAATTTGTCGTAGTAAAGAAACAGACTGTTCGGGAACTGACCAGTTTGGTATGCAGACATCTGTGAGAGAAGAACCTTCTAGAAAAGAACAAACAAGAAAGGCACAGAGCTCTACAGTGACCTCTAGTGTTTGCTCTGAAACTGTGCAGCTATTACTTTACTATGCAATGCGTAAAGATCAGGATCAGCACAGGCTCATATGCGGAGGAGAGCGAGCTGTGTACATTTTCAGCTCTAGATCTTTTCTTGACTCATCGTGCCCTTTGATGGCATCTAATCTCTCCTTGTCACTCTGCAGGCAGCAATGGAAGTTGTTGTGACAGAGGAGAAGAAGAAGATTTTCCGTGCTAGGAAAACCATGAAGATCAGTGATCGACAGCAGCTGGAGAGCCTTCACACTACTTTGTTGACCACAGCTCCAGGATTGTCCAACCCATCTCCGCCACCTCTAATGAATGGCACACATAAAGAGGATGGACAAAAAGTGGGCGACAAAGAGCAAAACAACATCTCAGACTCAAACTCCCCCCATGCCGGATCACCGGTGTCTCAGGCCTCTTTGAGCTCGCCTGCTCCGTTTCTGTCCCTGAATCTGTCGCCTTCCCCTGCTTCCTCGCAAAGTCCTGAACCACAGGAAGAAACTACTCCTCCCACATCACCATTCCACTCTTTAAACTTTGAACTGAAAAAGATAGATGAGGAGAAGAAAGATGGTTCACCATCCTCCTCAAATGAGTCTGTTAAACCAGCGTCAGCAGAATGTAAAGACCAACAGGAAAAAGACCCTGAGGTGATCCCAGTGGAGAAAAAGAAAGAGGTAAATGCTTTGAAATATTTAGGTTACATATCTTTGTATTCATTCTATAAATTAGTATCAATTTATGATGGACTTCAAGTGTCAGTGAGTGTGACCTGTTAAATGTGGATAGGCTGAGAGTCCATAAGAGTTTTCATTTATTATCTATTTATGCTGTTCCTCAGGAGAACCAGGCTACAACAAAGGACCCGGCTGTGGATGTGGCAAAGGATTCTGTTAAAGGTTCGGTTTGTTCGCCTGCGCCACCTCCAGTATCTGAATGCACAGAGCCAATGGATGCAGATAGTGACACTGCAAAGGCCTTGGACGTTGAGTCGGCCACAGCCAAATTAAAAGATGAAAAGCCTTCTTCCCCCAGACTTACCACTTCCGATTCTTGCTCTGCTTCTTCTTCTTCCTCATCTCATCCAGTTTTGTCTTCTTGTACGGATGGAAAACAAACATCGGAAAGCAAAGATGACATAAAGGAAGAGGAGGATGACAAAGAGGATGTTAAGAAAGGATCAGTAGTTGAGGAAAAAATGGAGATTGACTCTGTGAAAGTGGAGCCCAAATTGGAAAAACCTGAAGTTGGACAAACCGCAAAGCCATCTCGACCATCGTCCACTCCACCATCAAATACAGGTATGAGACAGTACTGTTTCCTAATGCTGGTAAAGCAAGAATATTTTAATAAAAGGAATTAAAGGGTGTAGTACATGTTAATGAGATAATTTAAGACGGTTCTGAAATGGTTTCATATTGAAAAGGATGGAATAATAAAATGGGATCACGAGAGAACCATGTCAACATTTGTCATTGGTGTTGTAATAGATGACCTCTCAAAGTATTGTCCCCCATTGTATTACTAAAGGTGGCATGCAGTTGTACGATAGTTGAATGTGTTTCTTTGTTTCCCAAGCAGCGCAAGAGGAGAAGAGCTCAACCTCAGGACTGAAACGCACTTTATCAGAGGGTTATGAAAAAGATGGACCAACTGTGAAAAGAGAGGGGAAAAGGCCCAAGGTGGACCGTGAAGAACTGGAGGCTCAACTGGAACTTAAAATTACTGCAAAAGCTGGCAGTCACCATAAGCTTGGAAAGGTTCGTATTCAGCTATCTTGCGATACTTGTTCAACAGTTTTGTTGAAGTCTCAGCCAACTGTACTGTGCTTTGATGCCGAAGGTTCCTCAACTTTACCCGATGTTCTTTCTTAGATTGTGCAGCAGCTAGTGGACGAGCGGTTGAAGGTCTTGCAGATGACAATTTTTGATAAAGATTTCCAAGAGCTGAAGGACAGGGTAGATAAAATCGACTGTGCCACTAAACACCAAACCGCCATTAACACACTCCAAGTGAGTACACGTTAACATTGTATTGTGGAGTGCATTTTTGAATAAGAACACATGTAGCATTGTACGATACTCTCCACAAAGTCAACAAGGTCTTTTATATTAAATCCACTTTCTCTTTCTTTTAGGCCAAGTTAGCCCGGCTAGCAAAAAAGTTTGGAGAGGCTAATCAAGCATCAGAAAACAAAAGGAAACAGGAGGTAGGACTTTGTTTTTCTTTTGTCATTCACTAAAGTCATTGCAGCTGGAATACAAATTGTACTGCCCAGAAATCCTCTGACAGCCTGTTGTTTTATTTCCGCAGGCACTTGCTGCTGCTGCTGCTGCGGCTGCGGCTGCTACCAGCACTGCTACTGCTGCCGTTGCCGCTACTGCTGCCAAGACAACCGTTACAATCACCCCTCAAGCTCAGCGGTAAGTGTGTCCATGCCAAGAGTAATTTTTCATCTAGATCCCTGTCAACCATACTGTATATTTTAACCTATGAATTTTGCAGTGAGGTTCCCAACGATTTTTTGGAAGCGATTTGTTATTCATTTATTTTTTTTGCATTTTATCTTCACTGCAAGCTCACATGTTTATCAGACCATTTTATGATGTGACAAAATATTTTGAGTTTTCAAAATAGACAGCATCAGTGTATTTAAACATGTAATATTGAATCCTACAGCAGTCTGTGCACGATGGTATTTTGTGTGAATATAATTTGGCTTTTGTATGAACGTGACAATACCGGACTAAAGCCAGTACTACACATGGAACCGTTCACAGCGTGAATAGTTGACATTGTCCCAGTTTGCTAACTGTAATCACTAGAAACTGAATTTAATGGACAGAATAAAGAATCTGTACATCCTCCAAATCCAAGTTCAAGATTCCATGTCCCTTGTTCGGTTTGTCAGGAACGACTCTCAATTTTGCTCCAAATATTTCCTTAAGACATGTTTGGAATAAACAAACGCCCCAGTCTGTGTTTTGCACCAGCAAAGTAACCCTGCGTGGGTCCAGGTCCTGAGTCTTGTGACGTTCTACAATGTGAAGCCTGAGCGTTTCTTCAGGCCGTGCAGAGTGTAGTTAAAACTGCACCTCTCCTCCCAACAGCGTGCTCCGTCGGCAGACAGTAGGGCCGCAGCCTGAGGTGCCCAGAGAGAGAGTGGCGCCCTCTGTTGGTAAGACTCCTGCACTGTCTGTCAAGAAGGAGAAGGAAGAAGAGGAAATGGAGGAGGAAGAGGAAGAGGAGACAGATATGTCACGCCACATTGCCATGGCCAAAAAGCTGGCAGAATACAGTGAAGGAAAATGCAGAGGAGACATTAAACTCCGCACAATTTCTTCACAATTGGAGAACGTGCTGTATCACAACTGCAAGAGAAGCTCAGGGAACCCCAGGCCTGACCGCTACGCATCGTACATTTTCCGCTACCTAGTTCCATATGACATCTACTGTGACTGGGTCGCAAAGGTCAACTATGTTGGACTATTGGGCAAGGAGGCACTGCCCACGAACTTGAGGAGAGCAATGAGGATGTACATTGAGAGTCGATTCCCCTTACTGTCTTGTGACAGGTGGAGAGAGATTCGGGACGTTATCAATGAAATACTGCGAGTAAAGAGAAGACCGGAATTTTTTCGTGAATATGATGAAAGAACAGCCGTGTCATTTTGACACTCTTGCATCACAGGAACAGAAGCATACTGGGACAATTGTCATTATGCGTGATAGAAAATCTCAAAACATTTTGTCAAAATATCATTCTCAAATCACATAGATTCGTGTCAGTGTTGAAAAAGACTTTACATCATGTTGAAAAGAATATTAATCCCTGGTGACTTGCAGAATTGACACTACGCTTGAAAACTACAATTAAATACTGCTAAATGCTTTAATGAAAACTTGGACGTGCACTTTAATTGCGAGTTGGAATCTTGCCATGTAAAAGATGACTGTAAGAATTGGAATGAAATTAAAGGTCAGCATCTTACCACATTCAGTTGTTACCGTGTCGTGGACATAAAGAGCTTCAAGTGTCAACAACACTAAGTATAAGCAATCTTTCTAAACAGGCCGGTCCGCACTTCCATGGAGATAAAGCAGACTCCAACAACTGTTTCTCTGTCGAGCGCAGGAGGTGAGTAACAACATTTTCCACATACTAGGTCTTTTCTTTTTGACCAGTGGTATCACTCCTCAACAAAACAGTTATAGGTTTTATTGTTTCTTTCCATGTGGTATTTGCATGCTCTTGATGTATTTTGTGTAGGCCCTGTAGCTTCATTTCACAGTTGCAAAGAAATCTTTTAAAAGACCAAAACCAACAATTGACCTTACTAGAGGTGGTGTTCCACTACATAGAACCAGTGCACCAAAACACCTCCCACATTGTAGAAACTTGTTATTCTGATTATAACCGTGCAGATAGTATTGGCTTGCAGGTACAAATGTTTGCGTGCTGTGCAGTGATGATGCAGTGACAATTCTGACCAATCACATTTTAGTACCCGGTCAGTCCCCTTTTTGGAACCGCACGAGAGCAGGTACTAGCAAAGTGGTACCAGGTACTAAGTTCCAGGTATTTTTGTCAATGGAGAACCAAACCAAGCCAAGTAGAGCCGAGGTGCACTGGTTCTATCCAGTGGAAATAACAAGTAAGTAGTAATAACAAGTATTACTAGTGTTGTAAAACTGGAGAGACAAATCACTTCATTATCATTGACGTCAGCACTGTAGTTTATTTTGAATTAGTCAGACAAACACTGTTCTTCTACTTTTCAAAAAAAAAAAAAAGACAGACCAGCTGCCAAAGGAAATGGTTTAACCTTTTGTAACCGTCCTGTTGTGTTCTGGTCAAATTGACCCGTTTGAAAACCTGGAATTTTTATTTTTTTTTTACTGTACAAAATCTATTCCAGTGGCCCTAATTGCTTTCATCAACATTTAAAATGAATAGGGTACATTTCAACCCCCTCCTCTGTGAGTTTAGATCACAGTGATAGCATTCAGGTTTATGTGACCCGGCGGTCACTCACAGACGCACACGCACACAGTGTGCACACCACATTACCCCCCCCCCCCCCCCCCCA